>JAODAL010008676.1:0-115963 GCA_025379985.1 Phyllomedusa bahiana | reverse complement strand
CGAATTTTAAATACCATACCCTCACCTCTGGGACCCATAAGTATCTTAATAACATGCCCTCACCCCTGGCACCCACTCCTATCTTAATAACGTACCCCTGAGCAGGGCTACACTTAAAGCCCCACATGACCAAGGTGGGCTTGCATTTCCTGACCTGTATGTCTATTATGTAGCGATCCAGTTGACATATATATCAAAATGTTCCGAGTTAATACGAATGACCCATCTGTGGTGCTAGAGCAGCCTTGATAGGTTCACTTGAGGGCCCTTCCCAATCTGCCTTATAGAGAGGGAAATTTTGCTTCCGACTTTAAATTATACACCAATGATGAGTGCAGCTGTGTCGGTGTGGAAGTATTTTATTCACCCTTTACGGACATATGGCGAGGACAGTGCTTGGTCCCCTTTTGTCCCCTTGTGGTGAAACAGGAAACTGCCAGAACTATTAGAGCTGCCAGACTAGGGTTTTCTGGGCTGCCCAAGGAGTGAAAACCTTACCAATTGTATAAAGAATGGTTATTTTTGATGTTTGCAGAGATGCAGCTACAGTTTCACACTTCCTAGGGGACCCTTTTTTTTCGATACTACAAGGTAAGGCATGCGTGTGGTACGCAGTTTGGGGATTGTAGTTCAGCTTGAATACGGATACTTAGAGGCCATTTTGAGATGGATAACCTTAGGAAGCCAGTTTCTTCCATCTACAAAGCTGTTATGGACTGTCAGGTCTCCCTCTGGGGGTCTCCTTTGAAAGGTGGCAGAGAGATGTCCCAGCCTTACCAATGAATGCACTCTCTGAGCTGAGGACCTCTTGGCATCTCTCATTTCTGAGTGGCAGGGATCAGCTGACCCAAAATTTAAGTGGCTCCATAGGGTTTATCTTACACCAGTTAGATTATACCAGATGCATTGCTTGCCCTCCACGGCTTGCTCCCGGTGTGGGGAAAGAGAGAGGAACATTGATTCACATGGTGTGGGAGTGCCCGTTCTGAAAAACAAATTGGCGGGAAATCCAATTGTTTTTTGAATAGGAAGCTGGGTTTCCCTAATGTGTGTTCACCTGAGAATAGCCTCTTAGGTATTGTAGAAGATCTAATTCCGGGTAAATCAGACTGCACCCTTTATCTGCTCTTGCTCTTCTATGCCAGGAAAAACATTCTTTTAAATTGGTAACCGCCCAAGGTCCCTACTTTAGAGCAGTGGAAACAACTGGTTAATGCGAACTCCCTAGGTACAAGATCACCTATGCTGCACAGGGCATCCCCAAGCGTTTCCATACAGTTTGGAGCAATTGGACTGCAGCTCAAACGATGTGAATGGCAATGGATGTAGTTAAGGAGGAGCCAGAGACCGACAAGTGTGAATGAAGATTGATTGTGAGGGTGTGAATGTATGGCACAGAGGCATGGCATGACTGAAAGCACTTGAGGAGAGTAGTACAAATGATGGGCGACCTCTATTCCTTTTTGTCATTACTCATTTATACGTGCACTATATATAAATATACTACTGAAACGTGTTTGAATGCATACCTCCTGAATTATTATCTGGACACAGCTGAATGTATCATATATATATAGTTGCTACTGCCGTTTCCTCCTTTGAAATTGTACAATCTCTAACTTTAAAGTACTTGTAATGCCTCTGTAGAACATGTGAGAATGTTGGTTTTTGTCTTTTTGTGTCTTTTTGGAAAATTCTAAAATAAAGCCTTATAAAAAAAAAAACAAAAAAAAACATACCCCTACCTCTGGGACTCACATCTATCTCAAGAACATGCTCCCACCTTTGGGACCTGCACTTATTTTAATAATATGCTCCACCTCTGGGACCCGCATCTATCTCAAGAAAATGCCCCACCTCTGAGACTTGCACCTATCTCAAGAACATGCCCCCACCTCTGAGACTTGGACGTATCTCAAGAACATGCCCCCATCTTTGGGACCTGCAATCATCTTAATAATATGCCCCACCTCTGGGACTTACACCTATCTCAAGAACATGCCCCCACCTCTGGGAATCACACCTATCTCAAGAACATGTCCCCATCTTTGGGACCTGCAATTATCCTAATAATATGCCCTACCTCTGGGACTCAGATCTATCTCAAGAACATGCCCCCACCTCTGAGACCCACACCTATCTCAATAACATTTTCCCATTTCTGGGACTCACAACTATCTCAAGAACATGCCCCCACCTCTGATACTCGCACCTATCTCAAGAACATGACTCCACCTTTGGCACCCATACTTATCTTAATAACATGCCCACACCTCTGGGACCCGCTCCTATCTCAAGAACATGCTCCCACCTCTGAGACTCGCACCTAGCTCATGAACATGACCCCAACTCTGGGACCCACACCTATCTCAAGAACATGACCCCATCTCTGGAAACCGCACCTATCTAAATAACATACCCTCTCCTCTGGAACCCACACCTATCTCCAGAACATGCCTCCTACTCTGGAACCTCCACCTACCTCCAGAACTTGCACCCTCCTCTGAGACTCGCACCTATCTCATGAACATGACCCCACCTCTGAGACTCGCACCTATCTCAAGAACATGACTCCACCTCTGAGACTCACACCTATCTCAAGAACATGACTCCACCTCTGAGACTCACACCTATCTCAAGAACATGACTCCACCTCTGAGACTCACACCTATCTCAAGAACATGAATCCACCTCTGAGACTCACACCTATCTCAAGAACATGACCCCACTTCTGGGACCCGCACTTATCTTAATAACATGCCCACACCTCTGGGACCCGCACCTATCTTATGAACATGACCCCACTTCTGGGACCCGCACTTACCTTTATATCATACACCCAACTCGGGGACCTCCACCTACCTCCAGAACATGCCCCCATCTCTGGTAAAAGCACCTATCTCAAGAACATGCTCCTAAAAGTCCTTTTTGTGTCACCAAATGTTCCAGTTGATATTAGAGAGCTGGTCAGAACTCTTTCAATCATTTCAATGGGAATGCTGAGTATAGCAAAGCATGCTCGCTCGACTCTCACATAGAATTGACTGGGAGAGTTCTGACCACTACTCTGTTCTCAACTGAGAATTTCTGGGGCCCATTTGTGGGGCCTGCCACCGATATGCCATAAATGTGCGTCATGAGAAAACCCCTTAAAGTCTTCCCCATCTTAAGCTTCATGAAATGTGTTAGTCGAAAGTTGGTGCACTCAGCTCCTCATTCAACTCATTTAAATGTCACCCCCCCCCACCCCCTCCCCCCGCTCGAGGAGCGATCCATTCCCCATATTAAATGAACCCTTTTATCTCTTTCTTGTCAAATGATGTTAACCTTTCTTCAATCAGAATTCTAATCTCCAGTCTGTGTTTTTCAGCATTAATATGACATTAAGGTTAATGACAGACTGAGCAGAAGAGTCAAAATCCTAAATCTTTTCTAAATCCCCACCAGTTCCAATAACAAATAATTGAGTGCTTTATTCTTTAGGTCTGCTTTCCGTCTAAAGAATATCTCTAAGTTGCAAAAGGTGATGGTCAGAATCCTCGGCTGCAATCCTGACATGGCTACGTACATTGTATTCGTGCTCCTGCATTAAGCAGCCATTGTTCCCGGCTACCCTATCATAGATTCCCATCTATCAAGTGCATTTTTAGCGGCTCTGAAGAACATGACTAGTTCTCTATATTACACTTGACATAAGTATCATCCATACTGAATTTGTCATTTCAGCTTACAAAATTAACCGAATAAGTGGATCTGCTGCTACGTTCCCGGCTAATTCTTCCTGGCAGATAATAGCTTTGTGACATCTCTCTGTATGTTTTATAAAATGCACCAAACAAGGCAATTATTTCACTATGTGTCTCCTGCTCTGTCTCTACAATATTGGACGCTTTTTGCTTAACAGGTACTAATGCTGCATATATCAGCAATATAAGAAACCTATATCCTGGACTGTATTATCCCCCTTCTATACATTCCTCTCGAGGCTACAGTCACGATCACATCTGACTGCTGTGATTACATCTAGGATTGGGGCCATGAATTTAAAGGAACATCTTTTTTTGCTTTACAGACACAAGGGAATTAGATACAGTAAGATTTGGTCTGGTAGCCCCTGTTGTGTTCAGCACAAGTGTCCTGGGTGTGATTGGCACTAAGTTAACATCTGCATGGGGTTTGCATGTTCTTTTACAGTTTAAGCTGGTTCCTCCATGTGCTCCTGGGTCCAGCTATGAACTTAAAGGGGTTGTCTCACTACGCTGATTCCTCTCACCTCAGTCCTGTTTTCTTGGTTTCATTTTTAATTCAGGGGCGTGTTTACTGGCTTCCACTAGGCTGCAATAGAAGCCAGGTCTGTAGCTATAACAACCAGTGCTGGCAGCCTATCATGAGAGATTGAACAGGTCTGTAGCTATAGCAACCAGCACTGACAGCCTATCATGAGAGATTGAACAGGTCTGTAGCTATAGCGACCTGAGGAGCTGATGCAGCCCATATAAGAGGGGATATCTAGGAATAGGTAGGACACTGTTAATGGACATATATTGCAAAGGGACTTGTTTTTGCAAAATATTTAACATAAAAAGCAGCAATCCTTGTAGTGAGACAAACCCTTTAATACAAGGGTTATTGGTTTCTTGTGTGCAAATAACTGGGACACAATGGGAACCAGGACAGATGTAAGGGAATAGGTTCTCTGTACAGCACTGTACTTTATATGAAAGGCAGCTAGTAGTCTGGACCTGGAATATTGGCTTTGGCCAATAGACAGTTTGCAAACATCCAATCAGAATGCAGACAATATTACATAGGGGGTCATGACACACCTGCAGCAGCTGTAACCGTTCATTTCTTTCTTTTGGAAAGGACAGGACAAGGCTATCAGATCAACTTCATCTCTTCCTCCTCCATTTAATCTGGTTCCTACTCCCTTCCTCCCAACCACTCTCCTTTCCTTCTTCTCAAACAGTCCCTTTCTTCCAATCTTCTATCATTCTTTATTCCCTACCTTTTTTCCCTCCCTCAGTTCCTTCCCTGATTTCCCACCCTCTTATTCTCTCTGAAGTACTTTCCATCTTGTTTTTCCTTCCATTGTTCTTTCTTTCCTTCCTCCTTCCATACTTTTCCACAGTTGCTTTCCTTCCCTTCTTTCCACTTTGTCCTTCTTCCCTCATTTCTCCCCTTTTTTCTTTCCTCGCTCCGTTTTCTCCCTAAAGTACTTCCCATCTTGTTCTCCCTCCATCCCACCCTTCCATCTATCCTATCTTCCTCCCCTATTCCATTTTCCATCATTCTCTTTCTACCCTTCTTTCCATCTTGTCTTCCCATTCTTTCTTCCTTCCCTCCACCCTTACTCCTTGCTTCCCTCCCTTCCTCCCTTCTTTTCATCTTTTTTCCCAATTTACCAACCTCTTCCTCTTCCTAAAGTACTTTCCATCTTGTTCTCCCACCCACCTTTCTTTCCTTCCTATTTTTCCAAGATTGCCTTCCTACCCTTCTTTTCATCTTGTCCTTCTTACCTCATTTCCTTCCTCCCCTTTTTTCTTTCCTCCCTTCTTCCTTAATTTCCCACCCTTTTTCTTGTTCTCCCTCCATCCCACCCTTCCATCTATCCTACCTTTCTCCCTCCATTACATTTTCCACCATTCTCTTTCTACCCTTGTTTCCATGTAATCCTGCCATTTTGTCTTCCCTTCTTCCTCCCTTCCTTCCTCTTTCCTTCCTTCCCTTCCTCCCTCTCTCATCCCTTCTTTTCATCTTTTTCCCAATGTCCCACCCTTTTCCTCTCCCTAAAGTACTTTCCATCTTGTTCTCCCTTCCTCCCACCCTTCCTTCTTTGTTTTCATCCTTCTCTTTCTACCCTAATTTACATCTTATCTTCCGTCTAGTCTTTTCTTCCCTCCCTTCTTTTACCCAATTTTCCTTTTCCTCTCCCTTATGTAATTCCATCTCGCTCTCCCTTCTACCCTACCACTCATTCTTTCATTTTTTTCTCCTTTCTCATTTTCCCACTGTTCTTTCTGCTCTGTTTCATCTTGTCCTCCCTCCCTTCTTTCTTCTGTCTTTCCCTGATTTCCCACCCTTCTTTTCTTCCTACCTTCCTTTCCATCTCGACAGACCGTTACTATAATCTTTACCACTTATGGACTACAGATCTGTCACTGCCACTCAGTAATTTTCATGACTCCAAGGTCACTCTCACCATTAGCCTACGTTGTAATGAACAAAACACACAACCATAGCAGCAGACTAACTTGGCCTCCCGACATTTAGCGAGTATCAATTATTAATCACCAGTTGCCCACACAGTGGTCGCCCACACCATCTGCGAGATCCCACAGTAAAGTCATCACAATATATGGAACCAATACTTCTTAATAGGAGCAAGATGAGCTCCGTCCCGGTTTAATTTTGGCTGTTGTAGCAAAACATTGTTTCCTCCCGATATTGCATTGTAAATTAGAAAGAGTCTGTTAAATACCCGCGCACAGACCTGAACTTTCCTGCTCATTACAGTCTTTTCTGGTAAACGTTGAGGGGCATCTGATCCGCTGTCCACATAAAATAGATCTATGGTTCGTTCACTTCAAATGTCTGTAATATATAGGTCCATGAAACCGTGAGGACATTATTTGGCTGAGAGCATAAATAATAAACTATGTCAGTCTAGTAATTCTACATTTATTATATTAGTTAGTAAATGCAAAGGCCATCCTTATTCTCCTACAATAAAAACTACCCAGCCTTTTCATAAAAGATGATTGCAATTTCCAGTAGCCTGTATTTGCAATAAAAAGTCATAACTCATCAGAATTTGAGCTATTTGCTCTTAAGATACAAGCTCCTCTGCCCCCTCCTCCAGTGTTGTACGTGATATTAAGTATTCATAGATCTGGGAAGGAGCTCAGATATGGCCCAAGTATAATTGTTGCTACTTTTCAAGTTGATTGAAATCATTTCTGAGCTAGACGTATGCTGGAAGCTGGTAGCTGGACGGTTTAGGGTTGTAAAAAAGTGCCTAGGTGCCCACTAAAGATTCATGTCCTGCAAGAGTTCATAGGAAATCACAACTATGCCTGTATTTTTAAGTTTGGACTTATTAGTATTGTATTCAGTCCTGGACCGGGACTAAAAAGCAACACTAGCCCCCAACTCTGCAACCGACATACAATATTGCATCCTATATGGTGGATACATAGTGGCCCACAATGCACATTGTGGTGATGAAGGCTGCCCACGACAGATTCATATCCTGCAAGAGTTCATAGGAAATCACAACTATGCCTGTATTTTTAAGTTTGGACTTATTAGTATTGTATTCAGTCCTGGACCGGGACTAAAAAGCAACACTAGCCCCCAACTCTGCAACCAACATACAATATTGCATCCTATATGGTGGATACATAGTGGCCCACAATGCACATTGTGGTGATGAAGGCTGCCCACGACAGATTCATATCCTGCAAGAGTTCATAGGAAATCACAACTATCCCAACAGTTTTATGTTTGGACTTGTTAGTATTGTATTCAGTCCTGGACTGGGACTAAAAAACCAACATCAACCCAGCAACTGACATACAATATCGCACCCCTATATGGTGGATAAGTAGTGACCCACAATGCATATTGTGGCGATGATTGCCTACAACAGATTCATAACCTCCAAAAGTTCATGGGAAATCACAACTATCCGAGAATTTATACGTTTGGACTTAATAGTATTGTTTTCAGTCCTGGACCGGGACTAAAAAGCAACATCAGCACCCCAATACAGCAACCGACATACAATATTGCACCCCTATATGGTGGATAAGTAGTGACCCACAATGCACATGGTTGCCCATGACAGATTCCTATCCTGCAAGAGTTCATAGGAAATCACAACTTTTCGAGAATTTTTATGTTTCACATTTAGTGCGACATGTATGAACCCGGAGCCGACTGGCCAGTTCTACCTCTGTCCTTCAAGAGGTTTTGCCATGAAGTAAAATTGACGTGGGAAGTTTATAAATTAAATAACAAACATATTCACCATTCATTATTATTAAAAATTCTGCACCGTTTTTGTCTTAGCTGCTCCTTTAGTGATCCAGTGTTTACAGCTCGTCACCAGGGGATACGACCAGGGCTGAGAGCTCCTCAGTCCTGGTCAGACATGCCCAGACATCACCTCTCCTCTCAGGCAGCTACTGAGTGTTCAAACCCCAGGTGCTGTCATTCTACTCCTGTCCTCTGTGCTCCTTAGTAATTAGTCAAACAGTGCAAATAAATAAAAAAGAAACCTCATTCAGGTCTGTGCATTGATAAAGAGAAAAAAAATCCACAGGTTTGGTTCCTGCAGGGATTTGAACCTAGGACCCTTGTGCCTGGAGGCAAAAACTTTACCTCTCAGCTACTCACAATGCTTTACATAAACAGACCTTTCTTTGACTACAGAGAGGAAAGGCCTGGTGATGTCATCCTGCTGGGTCACATGATATGCAATTCAAACAAATCACACACACCCCCTTCTGAGCACACAGAGCTGAAGAGCTGGATGCAGGAGGTATGAGATGAGATTGTGGCAGAACCCCTTTAGTAGTGTAGGATCCAACAGTCTGTATGAAGGTGTCTCACAGCTCTATATACATGTGTCCTGTTCTACGCTCATAGCAGTCTCAGCCACATTCAAACTGGCATGGATTTGTATGACATTTGTGGCATATTTTACTATCCTGGCGCGACACTCCCCTGCCAAGTTTGGGCGTATTTCAGTTCATACATCCATAGAACACGGCTAAGACAGTATGTTTGGCTCAAAGCACTAAAAAAAACTGGTGCAGCCCTGTACATACATGTCACCCTGTACTGGGACTAAAAATCAGCACCAGCCTCCCCAAACCCAGTCACCGACACACAATATTGCACCCCTATATGGTGGATAAATAGTGACCCACAATGCACATTGTGGTGATGAAGGTTGCCCACGACATATTCATATCCTGCAAGAGTTCATAGGAAATCACAACTTTTCGAGAATTTTTATGTTTCACATGTAGGGTGACATGTATGAAACTGGTGCCGACTCGTCAGTTCTACCTCTGTCTTTAGTAGTGTAGGATCCAACAGTCTGTATGAAGGTGTCTCACAGCTCTATATACATGTGTCCTGTTCTACGCTCATAGTAGTCTATATTTCACTATCGTGGCGCGACACTCCCCTGCCAAGTTTGGGCGTATTTCAGTTCATACATCCGTAGAACACGGCTATGACAGTATGTTTGGCTCAAAGCACTCAAAAAACTGGTGAAGCCCCGTACATACATGTCACCCTGGACTGGGACTAAAGAGCAGCACCAGCCTCCCAACCCAGCAACCAACATACAATATCACACCCCTATATGGTGCATGAATAGTGACCTACAATGGACATTGTGGTAATGAGGGTTTCCCATGACAGATTCATATCCTGGAAGAATTCATAGATAATCACAACTATCCGAGAATTGTTATGTTTTACCTATAGAGCAACATGTATGAACCCGGAGAGGACTGGCCAGTGCTCGTTCTATCTATCTATCTATCTATCTATCTATCTATCTATCTATCTATCTATCTATCTATCTATCTATCTATCCCATATCTATCTATCTCATATCTATCTATCTATCTATCTATCTCATATCTATCTATCTCATATCTATCTATCTATCTATCTATCTATCTCATATCTATCTATCTATCTCATATCTATCTATCTATCTCATATCTATCTATCTATCTATCTATCTATCTATCTATCTATCTATCTATCTATCTATATCTCATATCTATCTATCTATCTCATATCTATCTATCTATCTCATATCTATCTATCTATCTCATATCTATCTATCTATCTATCTATCTATCTATCTATCTCATATCTATCTATCTCATATCTATCTATCTATCTATCTATCTATCTCTATCTATCTATCTATCTCATATCTATCTATCTATCTCATATCTATCTATCTATCTATCTATCTATCTATCTATCTATCTATCTATCTATCTATCTATCTATCTATCTCATATCTATCTATCTATATATCTATCTCATATCTATCTATCTATCTATCTATCTATCTCATATCTATCTATCTCATATCTATCTATCCATCTATCTCATATCCATCTATCTCTCATCCATCTATCTCTCATCCATCTATCTCTCATCCATCTATCTCTCATCCATCTATCTCTTTATCTCCTATCTATCTATCTATCTATCTCATATCTATCTATCTATCTCATATCTATCCTCTATCTATCTATCTATCTCATATCTATCTCATATCTATCTATCTATCTATCTCATATCTATCTATCTATCTATCTATCTATCTATCTATCTCATATCTATCTATCTATCTATCTATCTATCTATCTCATATCTATCTATCTATCTCATATCTATCTATCTATCTCATATCTATCTATTTATCTATCTCATATCTATCTATCTATCTATCTATCTCATATCTATCTATCTATCTATCTGTCTCATATCTATCTCATATCTATCGCTCATATCTATCTATCTATCTCATATCTACATATCTCATATCTATCTATCTATCTATCTATCTCATATCTATCTATCTATCTATCTATCTATCTATCTATCTATCTATCTATCTATCTCATATCTATCTATCTATCTCATATCTATCTCACTATCTATCTCATATCTATCTATCTATCTATCTATCTATCTCATATCTATCTATCTATCTATCTATCTATCTCATATCTATATATCTCATATCTATCTATCTATCTATCTCATATCGATCTCATATTTATCTATCTATCTCTTATCTATCGCTCATATCTATCTATCTATCTATCTATCTATCTATCTATCTCATATCTATCTATATATCTCATATCTATCTTTCTATCTATCTCATATCTATCTATATTATATCTATCTATCTCATATCTATCTATATCATATCTATCTCTCCATAACATATCTATCTATCTATCTATCTATCTATCTCATATCTATCTATCTCATATCTATCTATCTATCTATCTATCTATCTATCTATCTATCTATCTGTCTTTCCTCTCATATTGAGCAATTTACATTCGTCTCATTGGGGTCTTACGCTCCGCTGGATCAACACTGTAGGGTTTTAGGTTGGACTCAATGAACCAGTGTCTTTTTCCAACCGTACCTACCTAAGGGGTAACATCGGACCCATCTCTGGCCTCTGTGTTATATACAATCGTGCACCGAGCGAGGGTTCATACAATATTAGTCATTAGTTTGCTTCATATTCGGGAAGTGGCTTTGTATGAGTCTATGGCAGCATCAGCGTTACATAAACACCTGTTGATGAGAAATGATTAAAAGATGCTTTATAAGAGAAGAGAGGAATGAACTGGATGGAGTGTAAGGGAGTCGCTCTGATTGGATCCGGCCGCCGCTGCATCTGCTCCAATAAAACTCTTGTTCCTTCCTTATTCGAAAACATAAATGTGATTTTTTGGTTATTAAATCAATGCAGCTGTTCATCTTCATGTTTGTTCCTTTTACATTGAATTTATTGACAAGCAGCCGTTGTTTTTGTCCCTCAATGTTTTTGTTGCACACAATCGTGCCGAGGCAGGAGCCGGAGCGTCAGGCGGGAGCCCTCACGTCCTCATTGTCACTAAATGGCGGTGTTTTTTTTTTTATGGCAAACTTGTATTTTCTTTTATGCGCCATGTGTTTGTGTCTGGCGACATAATAGGTGGTGACCATGTGTTCCAATTTGCAAATTGTTCTTCAAACAGTCGTTCGGAGCCCAATTAGAAGGAGGGCAAAGGGGGGCCATTGCTCGGGGCCATTTACCACTTGTGGTCTCTACTTACAACCTCTCATCGTTGCAGCAGCCAGACTTGCAAGTGTTAACATTAGGGGCCATTTTTTCTGTCTGTTTTACATGAAATCTGGTCATGCATTTTCATTATCATAGGAAAGATGGAGATAAGGAGCGGCCAAATATCTCTGGCAGCAGCTTGTCTCTCAGCTAGACAAACAATCAGCAGGCTAAAAATCCATCACGCCAAACCATGTTTTCTCCAAAAGGACACATCTGGGGACAGTAGCACTTCCCTCATATACATTCAATTCTGACATCTATGGGGCCAGTCAATTATCCTCATCCAAACATACATTAAATCAAACTGCTACTTTGAAGTGGGCCCCCCATAAATCTTGAGCAGTCACCATATGTCACCAGTGTGCGAGGCTATGTTGTATATACACTATAGACAAATAGTCAAAATTTGAGATATGCACTTGAAGATGCCCTCTGCATTCAAAACATTAGGGCATACTGTGCTGCCGACAATGCTACAGTGATTCTCCAAAAATAAGAGGTCCCAGATTACATCCCCCCCACAAAGTTAGCATAACTGGGCATAAGCCCTACCTGATAATAAGTTGGGGCTTAATAACTGGGCATAAGCCCTACCTGATAATAAGCCGCGGCTTATTAACTGGACATAGGCCCTACTTGATAATAAGCTGGAGCTTATTAACTGGGCATAAGCCCTAACTGATAATAAGCTGGGGCATATTAACTGGGCATAAGCCCTACCTGATAATAAGCCGGGGCTTATTAACTGGGCATAAGCCCTGCCTGATAATAAACTGGGGTTTATTAACTGGGTATAAGCCCTACCTGATAATAAGCTGGGGCCTATTAACTGGGCATAAGCCCTACCTGATAATACGCTGGCGCTTATTAACTGGGCATAAGCCCTACCTGATAATAATCTGGCGCTTATTAACTGGGCATAAGCCCTACCTGATAATAAACTGGGGCTTATTAACTGGGTATAAGCCCTACCTGATAATAAACTGGGGTTTATTAACCAGGCATAAGCCCTACCTGATAATAAACTGGGGCTTATTAACTGGACATAAGCCCTACCTGATAATAAGCTGCCGTTTATTAACTGGGCATAAGCCCTACCTGATAATAATCTGGGGCTTATTAACTGGGTATAAGCCCTACCTGATAATAAGCTGCCGTTTATTAACTGGGCATAAGGCCTACCTGATAATAAGCCGGGGTTTATTAACTGGGCATAAGCCCTACCTGATAATAAGCTGGGGTTTATTAACTGGGCATAAGCCCTACCTGATAATAAGCGGGGGTTTATTAACTGGGCATTAACCCTAATTGATAATAAGCTGGGGCATATTAACTGGGCATAAGCCCTACCTGATAATAAGCTGGGGCTTATTAACTGGACATAGGCCCTACCTGATAATAAGCTGGGGTTTATTAACTGGGCATAAGGCCTACCTGATAACAAGATGGGGCTTATTAACTGGGCATAAGGCCTACCTGATAATAAGCTGGGGCATATTAACTGGGCATAAGGCCTACCTGATAACAAGCTGGGGCTTATTAACTGGGCATAAGGCCTACCTGATAACAAGCTGGGGCTTATTAACTGGGCATAAGCCCTACCTGATAATAAGCTGGGGCCTATTAACTGGGCATAAGCCCTACCTGATAAAAAGCTGGGGCATATTAACTGGCATAAGCCCTACCTGTTAACAAGCTGGGGCTTATTAACTGGGCATAAGGCCTACCTGATAACAAGCTGGGGCATATTAACTGGGCATAAGCCCTACCTGATAACAAGCTGGGGCATATTAACTGGGCATAAGGCCTACCTGATAACAAGCTGGGGCATATTAACTGGGCATAAGGCCTACCTGATAACAAGCTGGGGCTTATTAACTGGGCATAAGCCCTACCTGATAATAAGCTGGGGCTTATTAACTGGGCATAAGCCCTACCTGATAATAAGCTGGGGCTTATTATCAGGTAGGGCTTATGTTAGAAGAAACGCCGTAGCTGGTAGAGGGTGTGTACTATTCTCCTCGGCTGCTCATACAAATTTAGGCCACATCTCCAGCCGGAAGTAGGACAGAAAGTTTTGTTGGGTTTTGTGAAGGCCCCAAGTTAACTAATGAGCTAAGAAAAAATTACTGGAAGGAGGAACTCTTCAGTAAGAATTGGTCACAGCAAGGTCGGGTTATTTAATCAGCCAATCCCGGTCCCCTCCTGTGACAGGACACTTACTGGCGCATTCTGGGGTCCTCCTGACGCCCTCTTGTTCCATTTGCATTATTTTACCTGGAGTCTTCACAACACCCGACGGAACTTTCCGACCTACTCCCGGCCAGTGCTGCACCCGGAGAAATAAGCTGTATTACTGTCTTCAGTCTTCTGACTTAGTAGGAGGAACAACAGTGAGTATTATTACTGCAGTATGTGGGTGCACAAAAGGGCATCATTTCTGTGTAAAGGGGGGTTCTTTTCAGTTTGGGGGGTCAAACGGCAAACAGTTACCCTCTGGGGCACAATATGGGCCACTATGACTCTGGCACTATTAGGTTGGGTGCACTATGTTCTGACCCTATGGTTATCAGGGGTGTGTGACCTTTTTTTTTTGAAGGGGAGGAGAATTCTAATTACGGGGCACTGAACTGAAGGTAATGTAGGAGCAGGATGTGGAGTTTCTGGAAAAAGGTAGAGAGGTGCTGGAATAAGTGCCTTATGGGTTCCACATGGTTCTGGATCAATAGGAGAAAACAAAGGGAGACATGTATGATCGGGTTTTTCACCCTTTTCTGGTGTAAAATGCGCCAAACGTGAGTGCGCTGTGATGTGTAATGCACCAAACACATGTGTCAGGCGCATTGTTCGCAAGACAACACTTTTTAATGCGCCTGACATGAGGGGTGTTCTGGGACGTCGCACCACACTCGTAATATTAGACACATATATGAATGTGGTTCTGCAAAACCAGGCGCATTACTGCTCGGACAGGCAGACCTATTCCAATGTGCTCTGCCTGAGCCTGAGGAGTCACAGTGGAGCTGGATTTGCTGTTAGGGAAAAAAATGTCCAATATTTCTCAACTTCCAACAGTGTAATAATAAAAAGTAATTTCTGATAATTATCAAACTGTATAACATTTAATTATTTACATTTAATGAAAAATGTTATCATATAAAATTAATATAAAAATATATAATATCCCAAAAATTTAAAAATATCTCCTATAAAATGTATTCAAATTTAATAGAATCTAAAACCAATTTTAATTGAAATAACCCACTGATGATGTTTTTCAGATTTTAACATTTTTACTACATTTAATTTGAAATGTATTTTTGCTGCTCTCACCCTTTATTCTACATACAGCAAGAGCCAGCACAGCAGAGGTCTTGCTGGGAGCTGTGGTCCTCCAAGCAGGATCAGTTCCATACTTTCTATCACTGACATGTTATTCTAATGACTTCTCTTATTTCCAGCCTATCTGTAGCCTTTATACATGTTTGGTGCATTAATAATGCAGCTAAGTTCCATAATGCACCAAACACACAGGCGAGGGGCGATAAAGTTTAGACACCATTTAGGCGCGCACAAAAAACACTTTCATAGATTCAGGCGCATTATACACTTCGAGGCGCCTATTTGCACACATGTCTCCCAAAGTTTTAATACTAGCTATACCCATCCCTTTATCCACCTCTTACCCACCTTCGAGGCTCATATGCTTTCGTAAAAATGAACTCATTACGGAACTTTGCCTTGGAGCACATACTCTCCTATTTTAGAACCATATCAACGTCCCACGCATTTTGAGCTAGTAGAGGGCATTCCCCCATAAAATACCTACCGTAATTTAACTAGCCAGAAAAGAGCAGCTACAAAGAGTGTCTTTTTTTTTTGTTTGTTAAGGACTCAGCCTGTCCAGTTCCATTGATTCTATAAGCAACTTGCAATGCTGTATTTTGCTCTGTGGTGGCGCTGCAGGCAAACTGAACATTTGCTTCCCTCTTATTACACCTGATTGGGACAGGTCCCAGCTAAATGGTAATGTTTGGCCAGCTCTATTTTTTAGGGGGGATCCCTCTAATAAGCAAGGGTTGCAGAATGTGAGGACCCCGCACGTCAATGAAGGGTGATAGCGGCTGATTGATGGCAGCCAGACGCCTAACTAGAGACTTGCATGCTATGAGTTAAACGTTGACTTCTGTTTCCTGGCAACAGTCAGCAAATAAAAGCTTTGGATAGCAATTTATTACTCACAAAGGTTAATGTTAAAGGTTCTGTCCAGCAAAATAATGTATTGTAGCGAGGTCGGCTCATGACCGCGCAGGTAAACAATTTCCTGGTGTCTCGGAAGTGCCCGAAGAAAATGGGAAACTGCGACCATGACATTCATGTAGTACAAACACCGGGGACTGACGAGTCAAGGCAGAGACGGCATGAAGTACCCTAACGTAATGACTGTATGAAGAGTGATTGATGAGGTTTAATGAACGGAGAGATGGGGGAGGGGGTCATGCAAGGCTTTGGATCGATGCACTTGCTGGATTCCAGTTATGTTGAATGACACAGGACATGTATGTCATCCCGGCTGTTATGAGGCCGGTCACTCAATGGTTTCCATCAAAAGACATCTGGAGACACACCTATAGACAAGCCGTCAATGGGGCTCTCAGAAGTAAGCACAACCAAGCAGGGCCATCTTTCCATTGGGCACACTAGGCAGTTGCCAGGGGCCCCACAAGTATAGGGGCCCCAGGTGGTCTATGTATGTCCCATGAATACAAGAAACATACCCTGGATCCCTTGGTTGCCTTAGCTTATTTTACTGTTTGTGTGTTTTTAGGCCGTGCAAACAGTTAAAAACTATAGTGGAGAAGGGAGCTAAAGGCTCCCTGCCCTGCCAAATAGTCTTGTAGGCTGCAGACTGCTGGTGTCCAGATATAAGTAGCGTGATAATATGGGTGTGCTTGGGGTTGGCTAGAGGTATGACCTAGTGTGATGTCATGTATTTTGGCAGGGCCCACTGCAGTGTTATACCCAGGGGCCCATAATGCTGTTAAGATGACTCTGCAACCAAGAGGCTCGGTCGCTCAATGGAGTTATTGTGGTCCCTTCCATATTTATCATTGCAGTGTGCCCTAATGGCCCCCTTTGTTCTGC
This sequence comes from Phyllomedusa bahiana, assembly GCA_025379985.1. Classification (NCBI taxonomy): domain Eukaryota; kingdom Metazoa; phylum Chordata; class Amphibia; order Anura; family Hylidae; genus Phyllomedusa; species Phyllomedusa bahiana. The sequence continues at coordinate 98,919 of JAODAL010008676.1, read as the reverse complement.
TGGTCATCATGTTGTGTCTGAGGTAATGTTGTGCTTCAGAATCAGGTCAAAGTCAAATTTAACCCAAATTAGAGCGCTTTGGTTTAATTCTGCCCAAATAAATTTTTGGGCGAAAATAGACCAAAAAATTGACCATAACCATTTAGGGTGTTTTAGGGGCCTCTACTTCCTGGTCCAGCGACATGTTACTCCCATTGTAGAGAAAAGAGAAAAAGGGAAAAAAGAGCAAAAAAGAGAAAAAGGAAGACGTGCGCTTCCTAGTGTGATATGTAATGATACTGTCTTCTTATATGGTCAAAAGATGTTTCGCTCATCTTATAGGGTTGTTCATGTGGTCGGCACAACTCACCCCAAGCCTCTTCTGGATCACCGGTATATAAAAGAGGTTGCAGCTCGTCTCCCGCGCCAAAACACCACGATCCACGTGGAGTAGAGTAGATAAGTCCTTTAACACAACTAGATAGACAAGCCTAGTGTCCGATTTGGCCCACAAAATTGGACCTGCGTGTTCTGGATTTAAAGCACAAACCCTCATAGTGTAGTAAAGATACATTTATTAGCACTGAACTACGTGTTTCGTGTAAAAACACTTCAATATTTTTACACAAATCTCGTAGTTAAGTAGACACTAGACTTGTCTAGTACTAATCTACTTGTGTTAAGAGACTTCTCTACTCCACGTGGATTGGGGTGTTTTGGCATTGGAGACGAGCTGCAACCTGTTTTATATACCAGTGATTCAGAAGAGGCTTGGGATGAGTTGTGCCGACCACATGCACAACCCTATAAGGTGAGCGAAACATCTCTTGACCATATAAGAAGACAATATCATTACATATCACACTAGGAAGCGCACATCTTCTTTTTTGCTATTTTTTTTCCCTTTTTTCAAGCGCAAACCCTCATAGTATAGTAAAGATACGTTTATTAGCACTTACCTATACGTTTCGTGTAAAAATGTTGAATCTGAGGAAGTGTTTTTGCACGAAACGCGTAGTTCAGTGCTAATAAATGTATCTTTACTATACTATGAGGGTTTGCGCTTGAGATCCAGATTATGTAGGTCTGATTTTATGGGCCAAATCAGGCACTAGACTTGTCTAGTACTAATCTAGTTGTGTTAAAGGATGTTACAACCATTGCAACTTACTCTGGAGGACTTGGCCTGTATTTCACAGACAACCCATTGATTTGAATGGACTCTGTGTAATGCTTCATTTATCCTGTGGAGGTGCTGCCGTAACACAGGACAATTACTACCAGATTTCCCCACAAATAACAGCTGTTTGCTGGGGGTCCTAACTTGAGGAAGGCCGTAGTAAAGATTGTCCAAAGTGAAGAACCCCTTATAAGGAGGCACCTGGCTGATATGATAACCACTTGACACCTCATGATTGAGTAGCATAGGTTGCTAGTGAGGTGATAAAAGGCCCCCCTCCCCCCATGGTACTTGAATGGATGGGCTAAGAGTTATCTTCGATCCCAACTATTTTAGGGGGTGTCAACTCTATGGTGTATTGCCTGTCACTCATGGAGAAAGGCCTCTACATACCCCAGCCTGACATTATACTGGACATATTTGTCAAATTTTGGAAAGGAGTGGAAGAAGTTGTCTGTTTTAGACAATCCCCTTTGGCTACATGGGTCCATGACTACAAGCCGATCACAAGGTGACCATCATCTAGAACAGTGTTATCAACTCTGTGTTGACGATTACTTTGGGCCTTAAAATCGGCGAGGGTTAGCCGCCATCATTGACAAGAAAATTCGATGGTCGATGATAGTTTGATCGATCCCTTTAAAAGTTATGGGAGAGCAACAACCTTATTCTTAAACCCAACGGGTGGAGAAGGGAATTAAAACACCCAAAACGGGAAATGGTAGTGCTACATCTTGGCAAACATTGGCTATAAAATCCCAGAAAAAAGTCACAGACCATTCACTTCCTGTTTGTCCCGCAGACTGAAACCCTGATCACCCCCAAATTTAAAAAGTGCCAGGGGCGATGATTTGAACCATTTTTTATTTGAACTGGACATTAAATACCCCTGCCCTGGTCGCAGCATGACCCCAAAACCTGCATGCCCCCCAGATTAAAAAGTGCCGGAAAAAGGGTTTTCAACCACCATTTTGTTTATGGACATTAAAACGGGGGCCCTCCCCCCTGTCCCCTTGGGAAAAGGGGCTTTTTTTTTTTTTCCCTTCCGTTGGGGAGGTTCCCCCGGACCCAATTGAGTTCATTGGGAAAAATTTGGGGGTTTAAACGTCTGTTACCCCCGGTCCCCTTTACTTGCATTTTTTTTTTTTTAAAAAAAAAGTGTGGAGGAAAATGGTCTCTGTACTTTGTTTTGCCCCGTGCTCCATACCCCCATGTCCTTGAAAAATCACTTGGTAAATTTTTTCCCTGTACCCCTTTTTAAATTCAGAGGTTTTTTTTTAAAAGTTTTTTGTAAAATAAATTTTTTTTGTAGTTAATTCTGGGAAAAAACACATTTTTTAAAATGGATGGAAATCCCACCTGTTTTGTTTCTTTTTTTTTTTAATTTATTAAAATGGGTTGTCTCAATATGGGGGATTGATAGCTATGTTAAAAGATCTTGCAAAAAACAAGTCATTTGCTATTGTGCCCCCTTTTTACCATTCCTGTTTCGGGCCTCCCACCCCCCTTGAGCATATTGACAATTGTGAAGAAAAAGTTTTGTTAGAAAAACATTTTTTAAAAATAGGCCCTGTGTTAGCTGCTTACGCAAAATGCCCCCCAAAAATTAAAGCATACCCTTGACCCCTTTTGGGAAATTGTGAAAAACCAAATGTCTTTTTGAAACAAATTTTTTTTATAATAGGCTTTGATAGCTGCATGTCACAGCAAATCCCCCCAAAAATTAAAAAGCAGCCCCTTGGCCCTTTTTGGAAAAATTGTGAAAAAACAAATGTTGTTAGAAAAAACTTTTTTTTTTATAATAGGACTGTGTATATCTGCATGTCACAGAAAAATCCCCTAAAAAAATTCAAAGCGGGAACCTTGAGGCCACTTTGGGGAAATTGTGAAAAAAAAAAATTTTGTTAAAAAAAACATTTTTTTTATAATTGGCCCTGTAGTATTGCTGCTTTTTCCCAAAGCAGTGACCCAAAAAAAATTAAAAAATGAATTCTCACCCATTTAAAAATTTTGGGGAAAAAATTTTTCCCCTTAAAAGCCAATTTTTTCTTTTCCAAAAGGACCAAAAAATTTATGCTGTTTATTTCTCACGAAAACAATGACCCAAAACATTGGGGAAATGCGAAAATTCTAAAGAAAAAAGTGGTAATGGAATACGGTGTTGTCATGAAACCTTGCTGTCTTTACAGTTCCTCACAGCAAAACCAGCAAAATGAACTTTTGGGGGAAAAAGGAATAAAAATTGCAGTAAGAAATGATCTTTTTAAAAAAAAAAATTTTCAAGAGGCCATTTCTTTTGAGAAAAAAGTGAAGTAGACCAGCAACTATCGGTGCCCGGCAATTGGGCCACAAATATCGAGACCCTGCCTGTTATTTGATAAAAGTCAAACGTCCACATTATCTGGGGGAAAGCGGTGTGTTTGTCTGTAATGACCCTCCGGTGTAAGGTCCGCTCGATTGAGTTGGCTGGGGGGGACAACACCTCTTGGGTGGGGCGGCGGTGGGGCCCCTTTGCCCTTTTTGGTCCCAGAAGTTTTTGGGTCCGGAACACATACAAAAACATCGGTTTTGAGAGGGGGTTTTGTCTTTGCCCATGATTTTTAAGTGATTCTGTGTGTGGATTGTGCCCTGCTTTGCTTTGGTTGGGGGTGGTAAACAAAGATTGCCAGGGTACCATTAGGCTTCGCCACCTTGTTGTGTCCCGCTCCCCAGGGGGCACTCTATGCTTCCGTCGTTGTTGTTCCACCTGAATTTGGGAACGTAAAGCAACGCAAGATGTCCCCATTTTGATCAAACAGAAAGGTCTCCATTTCCTGCATTTTTTCTTTTTTGGGTGGGGGAAAGGGAAAAGTGTGATTTTGTTTTGTCCCGGGGACCAGGGGGTGGCCCCCAGTAACTGTTGTTCATTTTGATGGCCTTAAGCGGGGATATGTTGGGGAATGGGCATCAAGCACTTGTGAAAAGGGAGCCTTGATTTCCAAGCCTTTTGGGTCGGGGGCACTAGCAAACTGATTTCCCAAACTTTTCCTCGCTAAAATTGGGCCCAAACCCCTCTTTAAAAGGCGGGAGTCGGTAACACGGTGCCCGGAATACCTCCTCCTCCCCCTCCTCGCTTCCCCCGGCAAGCTTAAAACACAGCCCTGATTGCCTGAATGATGCCCCGAGAGCTGTGCGCCCCCTTTCCCACTAGCCGGCCCCCGAACATGCCTAATGAAGCCCATGAAATTGTAAAATGTGGGCCTTGTGGATGCGAGGGAGAGAAAGGCCCCGTGCCCGATCGTGTCCGTTCTCCCCCGCCGGGCGGGACCTGTTGTTTCGAGTGTCCAAAACGATCTTTCAAAACTAAGATCACCACAATGTCTGCTGACAAGGGTTTGTCCCCCCACTGCCATTTTGGTGGCTTCTTAAAAAAGGGGCAAGGATGGTGCAGAGCTCTTTACTGCCCCCACTCTCGGGGCTCAAACCCGAGGTCCGACCCGTGCTTGTCGGGCCCATGTGTACTTGTACGGGTAATGGTTTGCCTGCTGACAATCGCGGGGCATGGGGGAGGGTGGAATTCGGGTTTTTCCACGTCAAAAATAGACGGTTGACGGGGGGGCAGCTGACGCTGCAACGGCAGCAGGCGGGCGAAGCAGGGTGCGAAGGCGGAATGCGAATTGCCCTGAGCCTTCCAGCAGGAGTCCAGCCCGGGGGGAAAGGGTATTTTTTAGAAATTTTGGACAAATTTTCATGACATGTGCCAGGCAAGGGATGTGCTCCAGCCTACGATTTAAGGGGGCAGAGTTTTGCCCGTTTTTGCACCCCCCCTTGCCGGACAAGGTTTTGTACCCAGCCAGCGCTCGGTCTGTTGCAGAGGCCGTACCCAAATTGACCTGGTGGGGGACGGTCTCCAAGGCGATTAATTTCAACAGGGGGCCGGGGTTTTCTCTTGGGCCCGTAATGGCCAAACCAGGGGGCCCTTTGGGGGGAAAAACCCCGACCTTTCCGGGGGGTTTTAAAGAGGCCCAACCCTGAGACCCACCTCACCCCAGAGAATCCCCCCGTCAAGTGAGCTGCAGAGATTAGGGGCCCCTTGGGCCGTGTTAAATGTCCTGTGTGGTGGTCGATGGAATTTTCGGCCACAGAGGAGCAACATTTTGAAATTTTAGAAGACACGTGGGGGCCAGGGCAGGGAGGCTTTTTGGAAAAGAAATGCTGCTCAGCATCTGGTATTGGGGGCGGAAGGGCCATGACTGGCGGAAACCCCAAATTGTGCCCAAAAGACGGAAAGGAAAATTTCCCAAGGGGCCCCAAAAGCTGGCTGGCATTAAGGCTTTTGGGTTTGGGATGGTTTTGGGAAAAAGTGTTTTTTTTGTCCAAACCTGGAAGACAAAAGGGCTGGTGCAGACCTGGCGCTGTAGGGGAGGTCATCAAACTGGGGGAGGAAAAGGGGGGTAGGGGGTCTTGGTGGTGCTGGGTGGTATGGGCGCGGTGGAGGCTAAAGCGGAGGTGACCCTGATATGATTTGGGGTGAAAAGGGGCGTGGGAATCTTGGTGGTGGCGGAGGGGGGGAAGAGGGGGTGTGAAGGGTTGGAGGCCGGCGGTCGGGCTTTTTTGGAAAATTTGTTGCCCCCTTTCAACTCTGATTGTGATGGGGATAAATGTTGGGGTGGTTTAAACCACAAAGGTTTTGCCTTTTTTTTTGCGTTTAGGCAAAGGCGGGATATGAATCGTGGGTAAATCAGAGGCTTGTCAAAAAAGGCCCGGTTGAGAGGCCCTGGACTTTTTGCGGCGATAAGGGAGGGAGCGGGGTTTGGGTAAAGGATGGCGGGGAATCTTAGGGGGACTTTGCGACTGCCCCTCCCTTTTTGAGGCGGAACCGTACTGACATACCCTTTCTTTCCCCTCGCCCCACTGAGAAGCGTAAAAGAAAAATTTCTGCAAAAAGGGGACACGTTGGACCCGCATGTCGTCATCATCACCCATCAAACAGGTGACTTTGGTCCTGCTTTTTTTATAGGAATCCCGGGCTAAAGAAAGGGGAATGAAGGGTTGGGGGCCGCCGGGTTTTTGCCGTTTGCCCTTCCTTTCCTCCTTGGGGCATCAGTAATGGGCGTCAGAGCAGACTTAATCATCTCTTGTTTTTTAAAATGCCTTTGCCCCAACCGAAAAATTTTGTATCAAAGAGGCTTAGACAATGGATTATCCGTGGGGGGTACACGGTTGACATTTGGGCTTTTTTGTGGGGATGCTGTGTGCTGATGACGATTTTTTGGGGGGACTGGGAGGCGAGGATGTAAGAGTGATGCAGGTTGCTTTAAACATAAAGGGGCAGATTGGCGACGATGTTCGTTATTTAGTTACAGGGCCCTGACCCAGCGATGAAGGGCCGACGGTCCTGAACGTGCCTGGATCGTGTTGTCGCCAGCATGGAAGGGACCTTCCTCGTACTTACCCCATGTGTCCCCCCCTTTTTTGTCGTTACCCCCCTGATTTCGCCCCATGTTCAAAAATATAAAAATTGAGAGGTATGGAAAGTTTTGGAAAAGTCTCTTTTTAAAGAGCAAATCACATTTTTCTCAAATCCCCAATAAAAACAAAATTGTGGTTTCAAATTTAACTGCAAGTAGATCTTAACAAGCTTGACTGACATAAGTGAAAAAAAAACCTGTTTGAAATGTATAGTGATAATAAAAGTTATTTTTTGGACCTATCAAACCCTTGGTGAAAAAAAAATTGCTGTATTAAAATTTAATGAATGTAGTCTATAACAAAGCTGGCCTGCCCCAAAGTAAAAAAAAAACAGTTTGAAAGTATTGGTAATAAAAGGTATTTTTTGGAAACTTTTCAATTCCCCCTGTGGTGATAAAAAAATTGCGTTTTAATTTAAGGCAAGGTGCTCAATGAAAAAAAGCTGTGTGCGCCAAAAGTGAAAAAAACACGATTTAATGTATTCGGATAAAAAAAGGGTATTTTTGGCCCTTCAATTCACTGTGGTGATACAAAATTGCTGTATTCACATTTAAGTGCAAGGTGCTAATGAAAAAAGGTAGTGCCCCCCAAAAGTGAAAAAAAGTTTCTGAAATGTATTGGGATAAAAAAAGGTTTTATTTTTGGATATAAACCCGTGCTGATCAAAATTTGGATTCTAATTTAACTGCAAGGTGGTTTTTTAAAAAAAACGGGAAATGGGCAAAATTGAAAAAGAAACTATCTGAAATGTATACTGAAAAAAAAAGGGGTTTTTTTGCCCCTAACAAAGAGACCTGCGTTATAGAAAAGTTGTATCCTTTTATAAGTTCAGGGCCCAATATCCAGGAAATTTTCCCAAAGAAAATTTAAAAATAAAGATTGAGTGAAAAGTCTACACTATTTTTGGTGAAATTTATCCCAGTATTTTATTGAGCTTTGTCTGTGTTCCCCGCGGGCCCCCCCCCCCCCCCGTCCCCCCCGTGATTCAGCGGAGATGCTCCTTTAAAATTCTCTCAAAATCATAAAATTTCCAATTTGATTAACTAAGTTGTAAGGTACAGTTTAAATTTAAGGTTTCCCTTGAAATTTGAAATAATTTCGCTGAGTGTTTGGCCAAAAAGCAGACCCAGTCCCCTTTTTTCCTATGAGACCATTGAGAAAGGGGCTAAAACGGAAAGCTGTTCTATGTAAAACAAAAGGGGTCATGTGTTTTTTTTCCCACCCAATCGCAACTACACATCCGTCTACGTCGCACACATCTCACCCCGCTCTATTCTGTAATTGATTTGTGGCCCCAAAATACAGGAAAGCCCCCGGAAAAAGGCCGATCTTAAAAGTTTATGCCGATTTTAACCTAAAATTTCGCTGATCTAAAATTTCGATCACCCTAAAAACTGTGCCGATTTAACTTTTGTCGTAATAATCGTCAAACTCTCAACTCCCCGTCCCCGGGCCCCAAAAGGTTTATTTTTCGGGTATCCTCGAATGCATGACCATAATTTTAAAATTCCCGTGCAATGTAAGGAAAGCCGAAAAAATGACCTATTTGGTGGGGGCCTTGGGACCTGATCCGAAAAACCCGCACCGGTCAGCCTCTGTCACTTGTGATTCCCTCTTCCTGGCTGATTTTGGGGTTTGGACGGGAAGGCCTTAAATTTGCATCTGAAATTTTTTTATAGAATCCTTTGGCAGAACCCCCATGGTCCAAGGGTTGGAAAGGGGGCATGAACCCAAAAGGGTTGCCATGGAGACTGTATCTTGTAAACCTTTTCCCATGGTCAATAAAGATCAACTGAAGTTTTTCAAATGAATGGTTTTTCCCCGGTTTAGGACTATTTTTCATGTTTTTCGCTGGCCCATTTTTTTTAAAGCCATAAAGGACATTCGGAAAAAACTTATCGTTAGTTTTTTCCGTAATAACTTTTCGAGACAGATTTTATTTTACTATGGTGTAAAAAGCAAGGAAAAAATCCATATTTCTGTACTTTTGCTCAAACAAAGAAGATTTCATGCTGTGTAAAAATAATCTAGAAAACGTCAGTAAAACGGACCGCAGCAAAAGCCCAAAAAGTTTCTAGGGGCAGGGGAAAATTTTCACCCACCGACGGGGATGGGGATCTGGGGTGGGGGCTGGGGAAAAAATATAAGGTTGCTGTCAAGTCTTTGAGCGCGGCCGGGGGGGAAGCGCCCTTTTCTCTTTTTAATATTATTTTTTGTAAAGTTTTTTTTTTTATTTTTTTTTTTAATGAAGATAAAATAGGATGAGCGCAGGTTCATTTGGTGGCATCATCGGCTTTGTTATTCGTTGGCTTAAGGGTTTTTACCTGGGTCCATTTGGGGCATATCACAGTTTTAAGTAAAGCCTAAAAAATGTTATGGGCCATAAAATTTTTAATGTGTATTCCTCAAGCGTACAGAGGTTTTTCCATGTTAAATTCCTTCACAATGCATTGCCCGTAAAGAGTCAAAAAAGGAATGGGATCTGTTGGTCCCTATTACGAAAACGGGCTGTACACACCCCGATTGCCATGTGCCGAGCCCTAGATAGATATAATGTGGGGATGCTACAATTCATAGCAAAATTATATTGGGCCCCCAACACCTAATGACAGGAAAAAGAAACAGCAGCACAAATAGCAATAATTAAGGAAACATATAATACCACCATATATCAGAGGACCAACCTAGTACTGCAACACAGCAAAAGCCACAAACTTGTTATATAAAACGGTGCAAGGTTTGTCCCCCGTAATGGGCCCCCCCAACCTCTGGGCCCTATAGAGTGTTATTCTCTATGATATGGTTACACTTGGCGCCCGGGCATGTTAAGTAGTAGGGCCGGACATTTTTTTATTTCATCTATCTACTTCTATTATTTTTATTATCTTTTCTATCTATTAAACCTATTTTTATTATTATATTCATTATCCATATCTATTAAATTTCTATCCAATTATTCATCCATCCCAAAACTATCCATCTATCTTTTTTCTATCTATCCTTTAATCTATCTTTTCTATTTTTTTATTTTCTATTATTTTCTATCCCAATTATTCATCCATTTTTTATCTTATTTCTTAATCTATTATCTAATTTTTTTATCTACATTATCTATTTTATTTCTATCCTCATTACCCACTGTATTTTATTCTATCTTTAAAATCTATTATTCTTTTTATTTTTTATCCACCATTCTTTATCTAAACCCCCAATTTTTTTATCCTATCACTAATTATTTTAAATTTTCTTCTATCTATCTAAATGCAATTGTTATTGTGTACGATTTTTAAATTTTTTGTTGGGTTCAGAGCTACATTCACAATTCTGCTAGTTTTCATTGAAAGTTCCCAAAACGCCCGACATTTGAAAAAGTCTTGGGAAAAAACTGGGCCAATTCTGAAATGTTGGGAGATTCCAGTTGGGACGTCTGCACAATTGTGATTGCAGCATATGAACGACCAGAGGATGTCCGTTCCACCAAAAGAGTAAGTTTTGGTCGAGGGGAGAATTATTCACTTTCGTGGTAAAAGCCTTTATATTCAGGCCGTGTTGGTGTTGGTGCCATGTGATGTCATCACTGGGGAGCATCGGCGGCACTGGATTCCAAAGGTGAATAAAGTTTATGTATATGGACAACCCCTTTAAGCATTCTCCCTTCCTCCTGCAGCTCTGTTCACATTAGTACTTTCCGCCCAATTGGGTTTCCTTCACAAAAAGAAAAAGTGATAAAACCTGACCTCACAATAGAAGTCAACAAGGTCTTCAGGATTTGTAAGTCATTTCCAACCAGAATTTTCAAAAATGGTTGTGGTTTATGTACAGTCGAAAAGAGTCGAAGTCTTCAAAGTATTTTTTTTTTTGTGAACCAGGAAGATCAGGATGAACAGGAAGGAAGGGGGCAAGACCTGTTCCAAGAAATCTTCATGTATCTATTTTCATTGGGGTCAGTATTAAATTACCTCAAATTTCTGAACCTAATCTAGCTCTTTGTTTGAGACAACCACTACTTAGTAGAGTCTCCTGAAAACAAGCTAATCATAAAGTGTGCTTCTGTGGGGTCTCTAACAGATCACCTGTAATTTGTGGAAACACCTGCCAACAAGGGTTTCTTTTCCCTGCAGCGCCTCCACAGGAGCCATGAACCATTACACTGTACTCATTCTAATCAGTGGGTATTATGTGTCAGAGGCAGACAAGTCCTCCAGAGTGGGAGACTCTCTTTTTAACCCTCTTTAAAAGATAGAAGTAAGGAAAGGGGCCTCTTTCCCCACAGCGCCCCCCCCGGAGCAATGAATATCATTTTATAGTAGGCTTCCCCGTGTTAAATGGACATGGTATATCCTCCAGAATTAGAGACGCCCTTTTTAACCACTCTTCCTAATGACAAGAAGTGAAGGAAAGTGTTCAGTACCCTGCAGCGCCTCCACAGGAGCAATGAAGCATTACACTGTACTCCTTATCATCGGGTTGTCTGTATCATGCAGTCCTCCAGAGTGGGAGATGCTCTTTGTAACCACTCTGCTCTATAACTAGAAGGTTAAGAAAGTGTTCACTTTCCCTGCAGCGCCTCCACAGGAGCAATGAAGCATTACACTGTACTCATTCTTATCAATGGGTTGTCTGTGTAATGCAGGACAAGACAAGTCCTCCAGAGTGGGAGACGCTCTTTGTAACCACTCTGCTCTATAACTAGAAGGTTAAGAAAGTGTTCACTTTCCCTGCAGCGCCCAAAGGGGCAATGAAAATTACCTGTACTTTTTTTCAAAGGGTTGGGTTTTGTAATGCAGGAAAGTACAAATCTCCAAGCGGAGACGCTCTTTTTTAATACTTTCTCATGACCCCCTACATAAGGCCCCTTTTCTCTCCCAATTCCCCCAATAGGTGAATGAAAATTTGTTTTCTGGGCAGGACATCCCCTTCAAGTGTATCCGAAAAGAAATTCTATGAGGAGATGGGAGATTGTTCCGTAGTAAGACACTTCTGGGGACTTAAAAAGGAAAAGAAGAAAAGAAGAAGCCTTTGAAATGTCTCAAGAAAGAGACTTTCTAACCCAACATATGGCACACGCGGCGCACTGAAAGACGTCAAAAATTTTTTGACGGGCGGAAAAATGACGTTTTTTAAAAGAATTTGAAATGTTGGAATGATGAATAATTTAAACGGGAGTCGGAGACGTTGGAGTTTTTTTTGGTTACACAAGAAATGAAATTAATCTCTATTATTTCATGTTTTTTAACTGTCAGCTCTAATATGCTAATTTTTGGAGATAAGCAACCTGATCGCTTAGCCGAGTTTATAAATGAATCCGAAAATAAGTAGGTCACGTTCATTCCTCCTCGGCTACATGAAACGCTACGTTGGCCCAATAATGATGGATTGTATTACCAGAAAATGCTAATTCAGTCATCTGAACCACACTCGGCTCTCAGAGTATGAAATGTCTGCTAGACTTGATTGGGTATCGCTGTGAACAATACTTATTAAAGCTGCGGCGTCATTTATTTCCGTGTGTGAGAAGTCTTTCATTTGGAGATCATCAAAAATATGGGCTATGTAACATTAGTAATGGGACACTAGACCTAAAGGGGATTGATCATTGATTTCACAGAGACCTGGTCCTACCCACTTAGATTAGCCACACCCACATATCCCGCGGTGCAATCAAATATGGAGGCTCCACCCACTTTACGCAGTCCAACTAAATATGGAGGCTCCATCCACTTGCTGCAGTCCAACCAAATACGGAGATTTCACCCACTTCCGGCATTCCAATCAAATATGAAGGTTCCACCTACTTCTCACAGTCCAACCAAATATGGAGGTTCCACTTGCTTCCAGCATTCCAACCAAATATGGAGGATCTACCTATTTCCAGCATTCCAACTAAATATGGAGGTTCCACCTACTTCCAGCATTCCAACTAAATATGGAGGTTCCACCTACTTCCAGCATTCCAACCAAATAAGGAGGTTCCACTTACTTCCAGCATTCCAACCAAATATGGAGGTTCTACCTACTTCCAGCATTCCAACCAAATATGGAGGTTTCACCTACTTCCAGCATTCCAACCAAATATGGAGGTTTCACCTACTTCCAGCATTCCAACCAAATATGGAGGTTCTACCTACTTCCAGCATTCCAACCAAATATGGAGGTTCTACCTACTTCCAGCATTCCAACCAAATAAGGAGGTTCCACTTACTTCCAGCATTCCAACTAAATATGGAGGTTCCACCTACTTCCAGCATTCCAACTAAATATGGAGGTTCCACCTACTTCCAGCATTCCAACTGAATATGGAGGTTCCACCTACTTCCAGCATTCCAACTAAATGTGGAGGTTCCACTTACTTCCAGCATTCCAACCAAATATGGAGGTTCCACTTACTTCCAGCATTCCAACCAAATATGGAGATTCCACCCCCTTCCTGCATTCCAATCAGATATGAAGGTTCTACCTACTTCCAGCATTCCAACTAAATATGGAGGTTCCACTTACTTCCAGCATTCCAACCAAATATGGAGGTTCTACCTACTTCCAGCATTCCAACTAAATATGGAGGTTCCACCTACTTCCAGCATTCCAACTAAATATGGAGGTTCCACATACTTCCAGCATTCCAACCAAATAAGGAGATTCCACCCCCTTCCTGCATTCCAATCAGATATGAAGGTTCTACCTACTTCCAGCATTCCAACTAAATATGGAGGTTCTACCTACTTCCAGCATTCCAACTAAATATGGAGGTTCCACCTTCTTCCAGCATTCCAACTCAATATGGAGGTTCTACCTACTTCCAGCATTCCAACTAAATATGGAGGTTCTACCTACTTCCAGCATTCCAACCAAATATGGAGGTTCTACCTACTTCCAGCATTCCAACTAAATATGGAGGTTTCACCTACTTCCAGCATTCCAACCAAATATGGAGGTTCTACCTACTTCCAGCATTCCAACCAAATATGGAGGTTCCACCTACTTCCAGCATTCCAACCAAATAAGGAGTTTCCACCACCTTCCTGCATTCCAATCATATATGTAGGTTCTACCTACTTCCAGCATTCCAACTAAATATGGAAGTTCCACTTACTTCCAGCATTCCAACCAAATATAGAGGTTCCACCTACTTCAATCATTCCAACCAAATATGGAGGTTCCACCTACTTCCAGCATTCCAGTCTGACTAAATATGGAGGACGCTCTTTCATGTTGTGGTCGACCCCTTGTTTGGCTGGAATGCAGGAAGTGGGTGGGAATTTAAATGTTTTTTCTCCTTGTTTGACAGGAAGTAGGTGGGGCTCATTTAAATGGGAGGGGCTTTGAATGCCTTGTTTCCAATTATAGACTTTGTTGGAAATAAGTCTGAGGAATTCCACAGTGAACTCCATTGGATGTAGTTATCCTCAAGTCACATGTTGCTCGCAACATAAACATACTGAAGCAGATTAACCATGGCAATTTGCACTAAAGATCTACTATACGTGCCTTGCCCCACATTTATTATGTGATTTAGACAAAGATTTTTTGTCTCATCTGCCAAGAGGTGTGACCTAATGGAAAGGGCATAGCATTCAGATTTTTAGCTCAGTTAAGTAAGTCAACCAATGTCTATATCTCCACAATGTCTAAAGGTATGTTAAATATATGTTAAAGAAGAGGCTGTGATAACGAACTCATTGAACATTTTCAAGAAGAGCTTATGGCGTGTCCCCATGGCAGAGGACAAATACCGGTGGGTTTATCCGACCGGTATTTGTCCTGTTTTAGTGCCGTCACCACAGCCGCGGGGGGAGGGGGGAGGGGCGGCTTTTCTCCGCGATAAGGTTACAGGTTATGGGGACTAGGTTCTGTAGATCGGACAATGAACTGGGGATTATTCTGATGTTAGGAAGTCAGGGAGGAATTTTTCCTCTTGTAAGGGGGCAATTGGCATCCAACTCACAGGAGGTTTTTCCTACCTCTGGCTAGTAGATACTATGTCACTTTTGCACTGTCAGTCCATCTGATATCGGGCTATTTATCTACATGCCTATCTATCTCATATCTATCTATCTATCTATCTATCTATCTATCTATCTATCTATCTATCTATCTATCTATCTATCTATCTATCTATCTATCCATGCCTCTATCTATCTATCTATCTATCTATCTATCTATATATATAAATCTATCATCTATCTCATATCTATCTATCTATCTCATATCTATCTATCTATCTATCTATCTATCTATATATATCTATCTATCATCTATCTCATATCTATCTATCTATCTCCTATCTCTCTATCTCATATCTATCTATCTATCTATCTCATATCTATCTATCTATATATCCCATATCTATCTATCTATCTATCTATCTCATATCTATCTATCTATATATCCCATATCTATCTATCTCATATCTATCTATCTATATATCCCATATCTATCTATCTATCTATCTATCTATCTATCTATCTATCTATATTTCTATCCCATATCTATCTATATATATATCCCATATCTATCTATCTATCTATCTATCTATCTATCTATCTATCTCTCTCATATCTATCTCATATCTATCTATCTCATATCTATCTATCTATCTATCTATCCCATATCTATCTATCTATCTATCTCATATCTATCTATCTATCTATCTATCTATCTCATATCTATCTATCTATCTATCTATCTATCTATCTATCTATCTATCTATCTATCTATCTATCTAGCTTGAGTTGGACCCAATGGAATGGAATGGAAATGTCACCAGTGAACCACTTGGTTGCATTAATGGATTGATGTTTTGATGCTGCTGTGCTGCTTAATAATTTTATGATGTAATACATGACACAGCTGGATGTTCCATTTCCTAATTTTTTGTTCCACAGTTTCAAAAAGTTGGTTGCCTTCTCTTGTGATTTTTGTAATGTTGGACACTTTGGGCGACATGCATGAACAGGGCTGCACTAGAAGTCTGGCATCTTTTCAGCCCGAAAACTGGCGCAGCCCCGTTCACTCTATTTGTAATTCTAATATCAGGCACATTACAGAGCCTCCGTGACACTTTGTAATGCGCCTGAGATCGGGGGGGGGAGGGGGCGTGTGAAGGGTCGATTTTACAACCTTATGAAGCTCAATTTAAGCTTCGTACGGCAAAATCCGGGCATTACTGTGGGAATTTTTTTGGGAGACTTTAAAAGGGGTTTTCCCTGAGAAAAGTGCCCTTTTGTAGCTAAAAAGTGCAAAATCTATGAGCATTTTGAAACAGGTTTAGTTCAGCGCATTCTAATATAATGGCGCAAAAGAAATGGGCCTGGGCAAAAAAAATCGCATGTCCCCCTTTTTTGGTGTGGCTGAAGATGCCGAAAAAAAAAATTGCAAAAAGTTTGCCCCAAGTTTAAAAAAGGCCGTTCAAAAGGGGTCTGGCAATTAAATTTTGAAATGTTGACAATTTCCAAGCTATATTTACCCACCATCACATATAATAAGTCCCAGACACCAAGAGCGCGATGTTTAAAGATGCAGATTATGTTAAATATTACTACATCACTAATAATTACTCCTCACGCAAGAAAGAGACAGGAAGGATCCTCAGAAATCTCCTAAAATCCAAGAAATTGTGTATAATGTTTGTTTAGTATCTAAAAGGTACCATAAGTAATCACTGTAGTGCTTAGGTTAATCAGTACTCAATTACCAACCACAAACTGCATAATTTTTGGTTCACTAGATTTTGTATGTAATTTAATTTTCCCCCAAATTTAAACTTTTGGCTTCTTGTTCTTGGGGACGTTGTTATCTTGTATGGTAGAAATGAGTAGGCTGATTAGCTATTTCCCCAAATGTTTAAAAAAGTCGTGAAGTTTAATGCAAAACTACAGGTGACAAACTCTGCCCCTATTGGTTGATATTGGAAACTGCAGGGCTTCAGAGTGAGAAAAACTCTACTTTTACAACCGTTCATTATGTATTTGTGTCCCAAGTCCGTTGTTATCTTTTTTAGGTCAGCTTGGTTGGCTTTTCTATTTTGTTGTTTTTTCTAGAGTCCAGTGCTTTGAAAAAATTTTTAAAATTTCGTGTTACATAGGGCGGAAATTTTTTCCTGCCATTTTTTCCTCCCCCGTATTAGGTCGAAGGGATGGTGATGTTTTGTTTTTTTGGGAGGATGGTTGCTTTTAAATTTTGGTTCCCTTTGTTAATTTGACTGGGGTTGCTGACCTGAGCTTGTTAGGAATCTCTAAAGCTCAGCTGAATACAGCACTCTGTGCAGAGTATAGATAGGATCCTGCCTCGTTCTGCTGCAGTTGTTTGTTCTGTCCAGTCTCAGTCAATTGTGTTAGACTTAAGGTGACATCCCGAAAACTGGTGCAGACCCATTCTCTATAATTTTAATCAGGCGGACTCCAATTTTTAAAATGCATGACCAGGAGGTCCCGGACCTTTTTAATGCCTGATTTCGGGGGGCGGTGCGGGAGGGGGGGCCTACAAACCGTTCCAAAGCTACACTTTTTTTAGCTTTAAATCCCGGAGATTGGCTGGTCCCCCCGGAAAGGGCAAATCCCGACCCCTTGTGTTTCCGGGTTTTTGTGAGTGCCAACCCGGGCCCAAAAGGGGGGGATGGCTTTCTCTGCGTGAGCAGAGAAAAACCCCTCCCCCTTTCCCCTGGGGGTTGAAGATTGTGCAGAACAAAAGTTTTTTGGGTGGGGGGCGGTTTGATAAAAGCCGGGCGGAAAAACGTGAAGGGGGGGACTTTTGCAGGGTTTTCTAGAGCCCCATTGTGCTAATTTTTGGACGTTTTTTTCCCGGCGGTCTGCCCAAAAACCGCAAACCACCCGAAAAAAACCGTGAAAACCCGTGCAGTGGGGGTTTCCTTATGCTTTAATTTTAGAGCACTTTTAAAATGGTTTACCCGAGCAGAAGTGTGAAGGAGGTAGTAAGTCTTTTAAAAACTATGACCCGCCCGAGAAAAGGGTTTAATAGATTCAGGGCATTCTACACTACTAATGCGAGCAAAAAAAAATTTGGGGCTTTGGGTGCCCAAAAAAAACTCCATGTCGCCCTTTTTTATCTTTCTTCTTGTCTTTTTTGTTGGATAGTCTTGAAAAATTTTGAGAATGGGTACACTTGGGGTTTGGGGTAGTTACCCGTTCGGCCCTGCCCGAATCACTGGTCCAGAAAAACAAAAATTTCTGTGTTTGGCTTGTCCCATGGCAAAAGGTTTTTTTGTTTTCGGGTTTACAGAAGTTTTCGAATTTGAAACCCTCTGTAAACCCACTGTCAACCTTTTACTTGATTTAAATAGAAAAATCCGTTTTCAGCAGTCACCCTGCATGGATTATTCCGACGGACGGGTTTTTACACCGCCGGCGTAACGAAAAACATAAAACATGTTCATTCTTCTGCCCGGTCTTCAGGCAGAACATGAACATGTGGGTGCAAAGGGGGACGGGAAATCCGCAAACCACAGAGAAAATCCGTCCCTCTGGGTGCCAAAAAAAGACAAAATACCGATCTGAAAATCCAACTTGTATTCTGTCTTTACAGTGTGAACGCTCCCTTAGGGTCAGTTGTTAGTTTAGGGACTTATTTGAGTGAACGGTGCTAGGATGGTATTAGAGATAGAAGTTCCAGTATTAGGGGAGTTTGTAAAGGTCAGCAAAGGGACAGTTTTTTATTACTCTTCGTCCTGAAGTGCACAGCTTTTTGAATCTCCCCAAACCTGACCTGTTTCTGCCCCGGTCTGCCTGCTGTCCATGATGGATTCATCTAGCAGTGAATTGTTTTACTGTTACACTTCATATTGCCTCTTCATGTGACTGATGGTGAGCTTATTGTATTGCCAGCTGTTGTTTGGAGACCACCACCCCCGTTAAGCTAAGCCACGCTTCACCTGGGGAAAGAAATTATGATAATCACCCTAGTCATGGCCATAACTAGACTTTGTACGGCTACTATAGCAAAATAAGGTGGAGCCCTCACCACCTGTGACAGTAAAGTCAAATGACAGCATAAGTACCAAAGGAATGGGTGATCAGGAGAACCATCAGGGCTGTATTCCTGATCAAATTTTATTCTCTAAAACACAGATATATTGGAAATTTCTCACTGTCGTGATTGAATTAAAAACGCGTCATATTATAACACTTTGAAGTAGAGCTCCTCAATTTCAGGTCAACATTTATGGTCACTAAAGAGAGAAGGTGATGACTCCCACATTTATTGAGGGCATACTGGACTCTCCTTCACCATTACTAGAAAAATCGTGAGGGACGGTTTTCATCAATGACAACTACTTTTTTTTATGAGCACCACAAAGGATTGCTGACGAGATCCGAAAACCAATTTTGCATGGTTTTTTTCCAGCAGTTAATTGTTTTCCCCCATGGTTGTACAAACTGAATTGTGGTTAACATGTGGAATTCAAACGAATAGGCAACTATGTAATACAGAGCCAGAATTGGTCCATCAGCTTTGGAGATTCTGTTTGTGTAGAGTTCTCTGTTCTGTCTGTATGATGTCCCATTTTCTTTTAATTAAAGGCAAACCCTTATTTAAGTTACCCTTCAGTGTTGAAATTCATCCTTAGGTCATGATTAAATTTGATTCTGGTTGGCTAGAAAAGTTGGTGGGCCTCAAAGAAGAAAATCGGGCCCAACCTTAATTGGGGTTGGGTTTCAGCTGATCGGAGTTGGTTTCTCTTTAAGTTGGTTTAGGGGGTTAGAATTAGGGTTGGAGTCTTAGTAAGAATTGGGGTTGGGTTAAGGGTAGCGGTCACTGTTAGAATTAAAGTTTGCTTTAACATTTTATTGTATTATATTGTAGGGTTGGGGTTGAGGTTAGGGTTAGAGTTGGGTTTAGAGTTGATGTTAAGGTTAGAACTATAGTTTTGGTTAAGGCTGGAATTAGGGCTATAGTTGGAGCTTTAATTAGAATTGGGGTTGGAGCTAAGATCGCAGTTAGAATAAGGATTAGCATTCAGTTTGGTTTAGAACTGGAATTCGGGTTATGCTTGGTGTTTTAGTTACCATTGGGGTTGGGTTAAGGGTTGGGCTCAAATTTAGAATTAAAGTTTGGTTTAGGGTTTGCATTAAGGTTCTAGTTAAAGGTAGGGTTAGTATTGGGTTTAGGGTTAAAGGGGTTGTCTCAATACAGACACTGATGGCATGTAATTAGATGCATCAATTCTAAAAAGGTCGGGCCCAACCTGCGAACCACCCTATTTCTAAACGACCCCTAAAACCTTTCTTTTCGAATGGATTTCCATAGAAATGCAGGGGGTTTTTTCCAATTAATAAAAAGCGGCACTTAGGTAAATTTGGATTCCCCATTCAAGTCAGGAGGGCCTGCCACTTTTTGTTCGAAGGAGGGGGTTTTGGGGCTTTTTTAATGGTTAGGTCTGGGTCCACCCCTGGGAAATGTACCTATCAGGCATTGATGGCATATTCTAGCAATATGCCTCATTTCTGTGTAAAAAAAAACCCTTTTAGGTTAATTTTTAAAATTACAGTTTGGTTTAGGTTTTAGTTTTTAAAGTAGGGTTTTAAAGGGTTAAATTTTTTGGGGCTTAAAAGATAGGGTTTTGGTTAGAATCAGTATGAGTTGGAACTTTAGTTAGAGTTGGGAGTTAGGGTTAGAGCTCCCGAAATGTGTATTGGTGTACCCATGAATTTGGGGGGCTTTGGCGTGTAATACTTTCCCCAAAAACTAAAAATTTTTCCTCAAAACCTTTATAAATTTTTGGTTTTGGAAGTCCCAAAATGAAAAAATTTTGAGAAGTTTGGCCAAAATTGTCCTAAACCCAATTTGAAATATTTTAACAATTCCCTTTGCAATAAAATGTCCCTTGCAAAGTCCTACCCTTTTTCCTGATATTCCTTTTTTGTTGGGGTGCATGCTCTCAGGGCGCTATAGTACAGACCAGTTTGATCTCTCCTGATAGGTTGCCAGAACTGGTTGCTCCGTTCCAAACGGAGAGGTTTTGGGGCTTGTTAATGAGATAGGTACATATCCCATGGATGGGACCCTGACCTATTAGATATTGATGGCATATTCTAGCGATATAGTATCAATGTCTGTAGTAACACATAACCTTTAAGGTTAAGTTTAGAATTACAGCTTCATTTATGGTTGGAATTAAGGTTATAGTTGAAGTTTTATTTTGGGCTTGAAGCTAGGGTTAGGGTTCAAGTTAGGGTTAGAATCAGTATGAGTTAGGTTTGGAATTAGGGGTAGAGTCGGAGCTTTAGTTAAAGTTGAGAGTTAGGGTTAAGGTTCCCCAGATGTGTATTGGTGTACCCATGAAATTTGGAGACAATTGACTGTTGTAACTCCTTTCCAGAGGCTAAAAATTTTCCCCCAAAGACCTTAATAGGATTTGGGTTTGAATGTCCCAACCTGAATATTTTGAGAATTTTAGCCAAACTGTTCTTAAACCAAACTTTGAACTATTCAAACAACACTAATGTTAATAATATTTAGTTACCATTGGGGTTGGGTTAAGGGTTGTGCTCTGATTTAGAATTAAAGTTTAGTTTAGGGTTTGTATTAAGATTAGGGCTGGAGTTCTATTTAAAGGTAGGGTTAGAGTTGGGTTTAGCGTTAAATGGGTTGTCTCACAAAGACACGATGGATAAAAACAGAATATCCCTCAATATCGACAGGCTCGTCCCCCCTTTGGGAACCCCCTTATCATTAATTCTCGAACTCCCATTCAATTTGTATGGGGGTTTGCCACACTCCGTTCACAACGGAGAGGGTTTGGGGCTTTTAAACGGATGGTACATATCCCGGGAAGGGAAAAACCGGACCTATTAGGTTAATAGTTACATAGTACGGTTGAAGAAGACACATGCCTTCAAGTTAACCAAGGGGGGGGAAAAATGTGGTGAGGGAAAGGAAAAAAGGGTTTTTAAGCCGGGACCCCCCACTGTGAATCCCCTGGAACCCCAACAAGAACCCAATCTGCTCCGGGGGGAGACCCATTCCGAGCCAGAGCCGCACCCCGGGATCCCGAATTTTACTAGCTACGTAGAATTAATATTCTTTAATCCAGGAGGTATCTAAGCCTTTTTAACGATTGAAGCTTTGTTAAAGTTGGGAGTTAGGGTTCCCCAAATGTGTATTGGTGTACCCATGAAATCTGGAGGCATTTGGCTGCTGTAACTACTTTCCAAAGGCTAAAAATTTTTCCTCAACAACCTTGATAAGATTTGGTTTTGGAATGTCCCAAACGAAAAAATTTTGATAATTTGGCCAAAACGCTTTTAAAACCCAAATCTAAAACTATTCAATCCCCACTAATGTTGATAATATTGGTCTTTACCAGATCAAATTTGAGTGCAGAGAGGTCGGAATGAGGCAGAGAAACAATTTATAAGTTGAGGAGAATAAAAACAGAAGACTCAAGTGTGAAGACTCTTCACGTAATGTACTAAAGCCTGGGTTTTATGCTTGCTTGATAGGATTGTCTCAGTATGGGGGCATTAAAATCAACAGAGACTTGTCATTTTTTCACGTCACCTGTTGAGAGAGTCTCTGCTGCATTAATATCCATCAAGTAAATTGTTGCCGCAAACAAATAAAAAAAGATAAACACGCGGATAGTTCTGCCATCAGGAATTGCCGCGCTTTTCCAAGTGACGGATGACATTTATTACCAATTTTTTTCCTTTTTTTCTTTTTTTTTTAAATTAACTTCCAAAAATAGGTCACTTTATACCTGCGTAATGTGATTTTCATCCGATTTTCACAGAATATTTGGCTGGGAAGCAGGGACGGGGCACATAAGGAATAATTACTTTTTTTTGTGTGTGTGTTAAGAGCGATGTTGAAATCTGTCCAAATACAAAGAAAGTAATCCAGCTCATCAGCACTGCTGTGTGTGCCCCATCTGCGGAGCGCTCAGTGGACAGTGTATCTCCCCTAGATGCTAAATCGAGATAATTCAGGGCTAAATTCAGCAGTCTCCGCTCAAGAGGCAACTGACACAGGGCATTGTTTAGCCAATTATTGGGTTTAGAAACCTTTGGCTTCATAAAAATATCAACCACCGTGGAGATAAAATGGTCGCAAGAAATCGATTAAACAGCGCTAAATACTACAAGGCAAAAAACAACCATAATTCACCTGCTATAGCGCCTGCCACTCCAGCGCCAATGCTCCAATGGTCCCTCTGGTTTCTGATCATTTTCTTGCAACAAGGACTTCACTCATATCCCTGTGATCGCTGCAGCCTCAGCGGTAAAAATAGTGTGCACAGCAAAAGACCACAGAGGCCAGGATTGGGTTAAATGTCATATATGGAAAATATAGTTCAAAGTTAGGAAAATCCTCAACAGAAATCCCGAGCATTTTGCTGGAGGCTTTGAGGAGTTATGTTTGTTTTTTAATTTGACAGCTCTTCCTGCTTTAAAGGGAATCTTTCAGAAAAAATTTTTTTTCTGCCCCATTGGGGAGAAAAAAAAAAAAGGTGTGACGGGGAGGAGGCTGAGCTCGTGATATATGGGTTATATGATAGAGGAGGGAAGCTGAGTCGTATATATAGGGTTATTGATAGAGGAGAGGAGCTGAGCTCTGTATATAAGGGTTAAATGATAGATAGAGATGCTGGCCTGTGTTTTAGGGGTTTTATGATAAGGGGTAGAAGGAGCCTGTGATATATAGGTTTTTTTTGATAGAGGGGAGGAGCTGGCTTGTATATATAGGGTTTTTATAGAGGGAGAGAAGCCCAGTTGTGATAATTTGGGTTATTGACAGAGGAAGGAGCTGCGCTCTGTGATATAAAAGGGTTATTTGATAGGGAGAAAGCGGGCTCGGGATATATAGGGTTATATGAAGGGGAAAGGAAGCGGCTTTTGGATATTAGGGTTATATGAAGAGGAGAGAAGTGGCTCTTGATTATAGGGTTATAAGTAGGGGGAGGGGAGTGACTCTGTGAAAAAGGGGTTTATAGTAAGGAGAGAGGTGAGCTCTTTGATTACAGGGTTATTTTGATAGAGGAGAGGAGCGGCTCTGAAATATAGGGTTATATGATAGAGAGAAGCTGAGCACTGTGATATGTAGGGTTATATGATAGAGGGAGAGAACTGAGCTCTGTTATATATAGTTTATATGATAGAGGAGAAGGAGCTGAGCTCTGTGATGATATAGGGTTTATATGATAGAGGTAGAGAAGATGAGATCTGTGATATATAGGTTAAATGATAGATGATAGGAGCGAGCTCTGTGGATAAATAAGGTTATATGATTGAGGAGAGAAGCAGAGCTCTGTGATATATAGGGTTATATGATAGAGTAGAGAAGCTGAGCTTCTGTGACATATAGGGTTATATGATACGAGGGAGAGAAGCTGAGCTCTGTGAGTTAATAGGGTTTATTATGATAGAGGGGAAGAGTCTGAGGATCTTTGATATATAGGTTCTATGAATAGAGGAGAGGAGCTCGACTCTGTGATATATAGGGTTATATGATAAGGAGAGAAGCTGAGACTCTGTTATAAATAGAGTTATATGATAGAGGAGAGAAGCTGTGCTCTGTTATATATAGGGTTATATGATAGAGGAGAGAAGCAGAGCTCTGTGATATAAAGTTTTATAGATAGAGGAGATAAGCTGAGCTCTGAGATATATAGAGTTATAAGTAGAGAGAGGAGCTCTGTGAAATATAGGGTTATACTGATAGAGACTGAGCTCTGTTGATTATATATGGTTATATGATAGAGGGAGAGAAAGCTGAACTCTTGATATATAGGTTTATATGATAGAAGAGAGGACTGAGCTCTGTGAAATATAGGGTAATTATGATGAGGTGAGAATGCTGAGCTCTGGAGATATAGGGTTATATGATAGAGGGAGAAAGCTGAACTCTTTGATATTTAAATAGGGTTATATGATAAGGAGAGGAGCTGAGCCTGTGCTATATTGGGTTATATGATAGAGGAGAGAAGCTGACTCTTTGATATATAGGGTTATATGAGAGAGGAAGGACTGAGCTCGTGATATATTGGTTATATGTTAGAGAGAGAGCTGAGCTCTGTGATATATAGGGTTAGAAGATAGAGGTAGAGAAGCTGGCTCAGTGATATATAGAGTTAATGATAGAGAGAAGGAGCTGAGTTTCTGTGATATATAGGTATATGATAGAGGAAGGAAGCAAGCTCTTATATATATAAGGGTTAGAGATAGAGAGAGGTGCTGAGCTCTGTGATATATAGGGTTATATTAGATAGAGAAGAGAAGCTTTGAGCTCTGTGATATATAGGTTTATATATAGAGGAGAGGAGCTAAGCTCTGGTGATATATAGGGTTATAGATATAGAATAGGACTGAAGCTCTGTGATATATATGGTTATATGATCAGAGGTAGAGGAGCTGAGCTCTGTGATATATAGGGCTAAATGATATAGGGGAGAAGCTGAGCTCTTTGATACTATAGGGTTTATATTGATAGAGGACAGGAGCTTGAGCTCTGTGATATAAGGGTTATATGATAAGGAGAGAAGCTGAGCTCTGTAATATATGGGGGTTATATTGAAGAGGGAGTGAGCTAATTTCTGTGATATATAGGGTTATTATGATATAGGAGAGGAGCGAGCTCTGTGGATATTATAGGGCCTTTATGATAGAGGAGAGAAGCGGCGTCTGTGTATAAAGAGTTATATGATAGAGGAAAAGAGGCTGATCTCTGGATATATAGGGTTATATGATAGAGGAGAGAAAGCTGAGCTCTTGTGATAGATAAGGTTATATAATAATGAGAGAACTGAGCTCTGGATATATTGGTTATATGGATATAGGAGAGGAGCGGAGCTCAGAGAATATAGGTGTTTAATATTGTAGACGGGAGTGGAGCTAATCTCCTTTTATATAGGGTTAAATGAAAGAGAGGAGAGGACTGAGGCTTGTGATTATAGGGTTAATATGATAGTGGAGAGCAGCGAGCTCTTTTGATAAATAGGTTATATGATAGAGGAAGGAGTCTGAGCTCTGGGATAAATAGGGTTTTATATGATAGAGGAGCCATAGCCTGTGATATATAGGGTTTATAAATGATAGTGGGAGAGAAGCTGAGCTTTGTATATATAGGGTTATATGATAGAGGAGAGGAGCTGAGCACAGTGATATATGAGTGTATAAGATAGAGGAGAGGAAGCTGAGCTCTGAGATAAATAAAGGTATTATATGATAGAGGAGAGAAGCTAGAGACTCTGGATATATAGGGTTATATGATAGAGGAGAGGTGCTGGCTCTTTGATATATAGGGTTATATTGTAGAGGGAGAGGAGCTAATCTCTGTGATATATAGGGTTATATTGTAGAGGGAGTGGAGCTAATCTCTGTGATATATAGGGTTATATGATAGAGGAAAGGAGCTGAGCTCTGTGATAGATAGGGAATATGATAGAATGAGAGCAAGCTGAGCCTGTGATATATAGGGTTATATGATATAGGGGAGGAGCAGAGCTCTGTGAATATATAGGTTATATGATCAGAGGATAAGAAGCTTAGCTCTGTGATATATCGGGGTTAAATGATAAGGAGAGAACTGAGCACTGTGGATCTATAGGGGGTATATGATAGAGGAGAGAACTGAGCCACTGTGATATATAGGGTATATGATAGAGTAGAGGATCTGAGCTCTGTGGAACTTATAAGGGTTTCATATGAAAGAGAAGAGAAGCTAATCTGTGTGATATATATGGTTATATTGTAGAGGGAGTGGAGCTGAGCTCTGTGATATATAGGGTTATATGATAGTGGAGAGCAGCTGAGCTCTTTGATATATAGGGTTATATAGTTATTACTTTTAGGCTAGGTTCACACGGTGTAATTGCGGGACATATTTAA
Organism: Phyllomedusa bahiana; assembly: GCA_025379985.1. NCBI lineage: Eukaryota > Metazoa > Chordata > Amphibia > Anura > Hylidae > Phyllomedusa > Phyllomedusa bahiana. The sequence goes on along the minus strand of JAODAL010008676.1, from coordinate 72,471 downwards.
CCCTGCATTTACGCCGTGTTTTCGGGGGCGGTGCGGGAGCTATGCAGGGGGGGCGGCAGCTCGTCGGCCCCATAGACATTCACTATTCTCGGCGCGTATACACCGCTGGTAATTCACATGTCACTTATGTCCCCATTCGCCGTATTCGCCGAGCGGGGAGAGGAGACGGAATCCATAGTTCTCTATGAGAACTGTGCATTACCGTAATGACTGGGACGTATCTCGCCCCATATTTAGCGCAATATGGCGCGAAATACAGGGCGAGATACGTCCGTGTGAACATAGCCTTACAACTCTTACTATAAAATTAGAGATGAGACAATCAGTTGGACCAGTTCATTGATTTGCCATTCCCTGAACACAGTGGATAAATTGATTCACAGATCATTTTCCTTGCTTGGTCACAGGTGAATCCCAATGATCCAATCTACCCTAATTTATCATAAGAATGCATTGCTACACTGCAGCCTAGACATGGGGATACAACCATGCATGAGGTGGTCCAGTGCTGAATATTTAGCCTTTGGCTGCCGCATCTACTGTAGGTGTTGATTTGTCATTGTGGGAGTGCGCCCTAATGGAAGAAAGGCCACAAATCAAAATAGAAAATTAGAAGTGGCCGGTTCGATTTACTCATCTCTAAATTCATTTTTATCTGCATGACAAAATTCCGTCAGTTAACTGGGTGTTTCTTCTAAAGAATACACCAATAATGACTGATCGCCTCCACCTGATACCCTCAAATATCTAGAAAATAAGGTTTTTATGAAGCCCTAGTGTTTGCTGATTGCCAACCATTTTATTGATACCTTTATGGAGAAATTGCCATGCTTGTGCTCAGCCTTCTCCCTTGAGGGTTTTACAGAATCCTCCCATTCCCGATTGATAAGGGCCTTAGAGGACCTAGAGCTGCGAGTATGGCCGTGTCTGTGTTTTTAAGTAAGTCCCATTTTTCTGTAATTTTTTTCCTGTAATTTTTTAGAAAACTAGTGTAGGCACTCACAAGACAATGAGGTCCCTTGATGTGGGTTGCGAGCTTGTGTATTTTGGCCAAAATATCAACTAATACCTCATGTTTGATATTTGTTCAGTTTATAGTTATGCCCTGTAATACTGGTGAGGAGGGGGTGTGTTTGGCACTTAGAATATGTCAGGGAATCCGCTCAATTGAATAGTTAGGGTGTCATCAATTGGTTGCAAGCCAGCATGGTGCACCACATGTAACCGTATGACTGGCCCCTACATAAGCCTTATCTGTAGCAACTGAAGTAACAGCAATTAATTCCCTCATGGATGGCGTGAGTGGTTGTTTATCAGTATTTGTGCACCTGGGTAATCTCCCCTGTATAGTATTGTGGCTTTTCTGCATACTGGTGTGAACTGGTTCTTATCTAATGTGTAGTTTTTTACTAAGCAATTCCCCCTCTCATGGATAGTAGGTGTGTGAGCAATTTTTTATCAGTATTCTGCACCTGTGCAATTTCTCCCATGTAGCACTTGGCAAGGATTGTTTTTTTTTTTCTATCCGGCCATGGAGCAGTGAGCCTGGCCATGTATCTGTGTTTTGAAGGGTCCTTGAGATGAAACCTATCAGACATTTACAGCATATGGCGGGGAATACCCCTTTAGTTCTTCAAAAGAGGTTCCTAAAACATGAAAATTCAACATATTGTAGCAAAGAAACTGTAGATTATTAAAACGTGTTATTTCGAGCATTCGCCATCGATTGAGTTGTCCTGGTTCATCATCTTGCCATAACCCCGTTAGCTATTACAAGTCGCAGCAGCCATTTTGTGGGCATATGAAAAGAAAAACCTAGCAGATTCTACAATTAGGTTACCAATATCTCGCCATGGTGATAGTAGAAATGATTATGGTCATGGGGGCTTGCACCATGTCAAGGGGACCTGAGGACATCTAAACTGCTCTGACGTGCCACAGATGCAAGGGCAATTTCAGGAGTGGCAATGGTCCGGCATTTTAGGAGAAAAGGACAAGGACGAATCTTGGTCCTTAAATGCCCCTTCTGGTCAACTCCCAGGGTCAAAGAAGACAAGAGGTAGCATCTATCGCTTCCTGGTCAAAGACATTCGATGAATGTCTGCTTGACGAGACCATTCAATTTGTTCCATGGGCAGCCACGTTCTTGGATGGTGCCTCATGTAGACCTTCGTAGGTCAGTTTAACCAACCTTACGGTCCAATACTTTTTGTGCGTTACCATCCATGTGGTGCCATGCTTTCCTCTCACATCTTTGACCCGCTTGAGATCCACAAGTACGTAAGATTTTCCCACAAAATGGCCAAATCCACAGACTACAGCTAGAGGTTCAACCCAGCAAGGATGTTAAATTCCAGCCAATGAGGGACAGACAAACATATACAACAGAACAATATACATTAAGAACAACAATAAGGTTGTAGCGGTGACAAGCGGCTTTGGCATGATAGATGGCCAATGATATGGCAAAGCAGAGAGAGTACCCAGGCATACTGGAGCGTATGTGGACACTGACCTGAGCTGGTGACAGGACTAGAGGTGGAAGTTTCAATAATTTCTACAAAAGGGGAAAAAGGAAAAAAAACAAAACAAGAACAATTTGGGCATTAATCACACACTTTATGGAAGACGCAAACAGAATGAGGAAGGCAACATTCATGCAACATACAAGAACATCTTAACAAAGGAAAAGCCATCGTTGTTATCAACAGTATCGATTCTTGACGACCCTGTCAATTACACAATTAATCACAACAGAGAAGTGCTGGGACCTGCCTGCCCTGAAAAGTTTGGTGTCTGGTTTAGGCAGCAAAAGCAGAGTATGCAAATCTATGTTCCCATCTAGTCTCAAGTCCCCTAGCGACTGGTGGAGGGCCTCTCACAATTTGATCAAAATGTGCACTAAGAACGTAACATTTTTAAACCTACCAATATCTGTGATACAGAGTAAAATAATTAACATGTCAGTGTCTACCTATGTCTTAGCTTTTGCAGTGTGCTGTTATGTTCACTTTTGTGTGTTATACAATTATACAGACTACGGGAGCCGGACAATGTCCTATTCATCTACAGTTTTGGGGACTCAACCTTAGCATATTGTTGGTCAAAACTAGTGCATTTTGTAGCATTATTGTTAGCCCTTCTGAGTTGTCAGGGAGTCTCTTGAAAACTGGGTCCCACAATAGCATTTAGGGAACGTCCTCATCCGCTTTGGGGGCATTCCTGGATGCTTTGGGGGTAGGGTTTAAACCTCCTAGACAGGGCTTCTGAAAAGATGGCAACTATACTTCTAGACCTCAAACAGTATCACAGTGCATTTGTAGTCCTCAACCATTAAAGTTATGTATTATATTAGATCGTGTAGGATTGGGCATCCTGTAACACATGGTACAAGTCATTTTGCTATTTAAAGGGGTTTTGCCAGGACGTGCCTTATCTGCTAAGAATCAAATGTAAACAAGCCACGCTGAGCTGAGAGAGAGAGAGAAACACAGCCAGAGCACAGAGCCATGCATAAGGGATCGTGTGAAATGTTCACTCAAATCATCAAACTACAACTAGTTTGGGTTCTGTATACAAAAGACAACACCTTTTCTCCACAGCAGCTTGAAAGCTTCTTCATGTTCCCTGTCATCAGATAAAGCAGGGATCTACTCAGATAATCACACTACAACTAGTGGATTCTGTATACAAAAGACAACATAATTCTACCCGGTGCCTTGAAAGCTTCTTCATGTTCTCTGTCATCAGATAAAGCAGGGATCTACTCAGATAATCACACTACAACTAGTGGATTCTGTATACAAAAGACAACATATTTCTACCTGGTGCCTTGAAAGCTTCTTCATGTTCTCTGTCATCAGATAAAGCAGTGATCTACTCAGATAATCACACAACAACTAGTGGATTCTGAATACAAAAGACAACATATTTTCTGCCCAGGTGCCTTGAAAGCTTCTTCATGTTCTCTGTCATCAGATAAAGCAGGGATTTACTCAGATAATCAACATTACAACTAGTGGATTCTGTATATTAAAAGACAACATATTTCTACCCGGTGCCTTGAAAGCTTCTTCACTCCCTTTCATAGATAAGAAGTGTTCTCTGCACAAGCCTCGGCCAGCAGCTCTTGTCAGGTCGTATCTAATAGAAGCTTTTAAGTAACTAAGGGGAGGTAAGGCAGCCTGTAGCTCTCTCAGCTGCAATTTTTGTAATCACATATATTTAGAAAAGTGATTAAATACCCATTTTGGAGGATCCCACGTCAACATTACATTGTGGCAAAACCCCTTTAAGGGTAGTAATAACAAGTTAATCTATACCCCTTGAGGAAGATACTGAGGCGAAACGTACGTCGGGGTGATCCTGAGGCGCATTGACTCTACTTAATACATGGGTAATTGATTCCATAGATGCATTTAGCACTTTGGTGTTCTGTGTACTATTATTGACTCATGTCTGGTTTTGGAGCATTATACTTTAGGTGTTTTTCACCATTTTTGATACTTATATCTACTCTATGCCAGTATTAATATTTATTACTCTAGTGATATAATTGTATTTTGTGAAATAGACCTCATTGTGATCAACTTTTGGAACCCTTTAATTATTTGTATGTAATTTATGTTTTTTAAATTTAGTATAATAAAATTTTCGTGTTTTATTAGTTGTGGATGAGGCTCTTTTTGTCCTTTTTTGTTTATTATTAAAGTTATGTAGGTCTAACCAGTGCACTTAGGGACCTCAACTAGAATGTTTTTGTAGACCTCAGCTATAAAATTCAATTTTAGGCTCGCTTATAGCACACAATGTCTGGGAGGCTCCTGGATTAAAGGGGTTGTCTCACTACATTGATTCATCTTACCTCAGTCCTGTTTTCTTGGTTTCATTTTGAATTCAGAGGCGTGTTTATTGGCTTCTACTAGGCTTCAGTAGAAGCCAGGTCTGTAGCTATAGCAATCAGGAGAGATTGAAGAGGTCTGTAGCTATAGCAACCTGAGGAGCTGATGCAGCCCATAGACTGAGGGGCTATATAGGAATAGGTAGGACATTGTTAATGGACGCATATTGCAAAGTGACTTGTTTTTGCAAGATCTTTAACATACAAAGCAGCAATCCTTGTAATGAGACAACCCCTTTAAGTGGAAACCTTCAAGAATCATAGAAGATTGTTTAAGCCTTGTGAACTGCCTCAAACCTCTGGAGAGCACTTCTACAGTATCTTAGATTACCCTACTGTCTGCTATGCAGAACCGACATCCCAACAAGATAGTTGGCAGTGCAACACTAGGCTATTTAGTCTTACCAAAGCATTGGGAAAGCCTTTTTGCTCATGCTTTCACTTAATCATAACTGGTTGGATACCGGGGATCTTCCTGTCTGTAACCAATTATCCTGAACCTGAAATTTTGGTCAAATCTGTGTCACACCATGACCGTATTCTGTGTGCCGCCATTCTTCACAATCCACTACCTTGTGCATGGGGCATTAATACCCCTTCTTCACCTAAAGATTGGATAGTCCCCTACTTCTCTTTAGAGATCAGCAAATGTGCATAAGGGATGTTAAAGGGATTCTCTCACTACAAGGATCGCTGCTTTTTATGTTAAAGATCTTGCAAAAACAAGTCACATTATAATATGTGTCCATTAACAATGTCCTACCTATTCCTAGATACCCCCTCTTGTATGGGCTGCATCAGCTCCTCAGGTTGCTATAGCTACAGACCTGTTGGATCTATCCTGATAGGCTGCCAGCACTGGTTGCTATAGCTATAGACCTGTTTGATCTATCCTGATAGGCTGCCAGCACTGGTTGCTATAGCTACAGACCTGTTCAATCTCGTCTGATAGGCTGTCAGTGCTGGTCACTATAGCTACAGACCTGTTCAATCTCTCATGATAGTCTGCCAGTGCTGGTTGCTATAGCTACAGAGATGTTCTATCTCTCCTGATAGGCTGCCAGCACTGGTCGCTATAGCTACAGACCTCTTTGATCTCTCCTGATAGGCTGCCAGCGCTGGTTGCTATAGCTACAGACCTGTTTGATCTGTCATGATAGGCTGCCCACACTTGTTGCTATAGCTACAGACCTGGCTTCTACTGCAGCCTAGTAGAAGCCAGTAAACACGCCCCTGAATTCAAAATGAAACCAAGAAAACAGAACTGAGGTGAAATTAATCAATGTAGTGAGACAACCCCTTTAACTCTGATAAGCGCTCAATTGTAAAAATAGCACCTCTAAAGGCCTAAAGAGTTACTGCACCTACAAAAAGGAATGATAAAATTGTATTAACTCTTCTTGGTACCTTTTCTCTGAACGTGGAGATGGATATCTCATGGTTTGATAAGATAAAACCATTATTTTAATGAGTAGTAATTTTTCTAGTTTTAAAAAATGTTTCCAAAACTTTTTAATCCACTTCTGTATCACAACAGATTTTTTTTCAAGTCATCGATTTCCTTCCATGAATATATTTAGCCCCAATCTGAAGCACCAGGGTTTTTAATGTTCTCCTATATTGGCAGCGACTCTGGAAGTTGTCAGTCTGGTGCATTTAATCTACAAAATTCGTATCTTTGCTTGACCCAATTTTGAACTAATTGTACCAGAAAATGTTCTTTTTATAGCAAACTGTGTGGTGAGAAATACCGAAGGAACGGAGAGGCTCTTGAGCGGAACGGTTTGACTGTGTTTTCACTTGAAGATCTGGAGAGAGACAGACGCGTTTACATGGAAGCTGGGATGGGAGCCAAAATAAAGCGGAGTGAATCAAGCCGCCGCAAAGTCAGGTAGAAGCCGTGTGAAGTGTCAGGCTGAAAAGATTCTTATGTGTGTCTCTGCTATGAACTTCTACAGCAAAACTTTGCTTGGCAGGCTTATTGAAGAAAAGTTGGGAAAGTCACACAGATTGTTTAAAGAGTCGGGTCACAGAGGCCCTGCGCTGTGAAAGTCTAAATATACTTTATACTGTGTGTGTCACAGAGCAAGTGCACAACCCTCCAAACACCCACAACATGCTTTATTTTTTAGTTCAAAATTTTTGGGCTTTTCAAAATGCATTCACTTTGGCAAAAAATAAATTAGTATAATATCTATCCACTATATGGAATATAGCACAGCCAGGTTGTTGTGCGCGACTTACAGATTTGGGGTCTTTTTCTTCCCCTCTGCATATTTTGGTAAATTTAGATTTCCGCCGTACTTGATTTAAACCCTGCCCCCTGGGAAAGGCCAGGGATATCTTAAACCACCTGGAAATGTACTGAAAATGCCCACTTCCAGCCAATTTACTAAACGCTGCCCCATTTTGCAAATTGGTTTCTGACGAAAGAATTTCGAGGCTTGGAAAGTGTAAATTTAACTCCCCATGCCTTCTAAGTAGGTGGCTATCCTTATTGTGAAGGAAGGGCTATGCTGTAAGCTCTTAGCCAATCAAATGTATCATTCCTGTTGTACCTCCTTCTAGGAGCCTAGGTTATGGAGGTTTCTAAGTAGGTGGCTATCCTTATTGTAAAGGAAGGGCTATGCTGTAAGCTCTTAGCCAATGAAATGTATCATTCCTGTTGTACCTCCTTCTAGGAGCCTAGTTTATGGAGGTTTCTAAGTAGGTGGCTATCCTTATTGTAAAGGAAGGGCTATGCTGTAAGCTCTTAGCCAATCAAATGTATCATTCCTGTTGTACCTCCTTCTAGGAGTCTAGTTTATGGAGGTTTCTAAGTAGGTGGCTCTTCTTGTGGTGAAGTAAGGACTGTGCTGTGTGCTCTGAGCCACTCAAATGTATCATTCCTGTTGTACCTCCTTCTAGGAGTCTAGTTTATGGAGGCTTCTAAGTAGGTGGCTATCCTTATTGTGAAGTCAGGGTTGTGCTATGTGATCTAAGCCAAACAGATATATTTCTTCTGCTGTACTCCTTTTAGAAGTCTAGGTTATGGAGCCTTCTAAGTAGGTGGCTATCCTTGTTGTGAACTAAGAGTTGTGCTGTGTGCTCTAAGCCAATCAGATATATTTCTTCTGCTGTAGCCAATCAAGTGTATAATTCCTGTTCTACCTACTTCTAGGGGCCTAGGTTATGGAGCCTTCTAAATAGGTGGCTATCCTTATTGTGAAGTAAGGGCTCTAAGAAAACCAAGTGTATCATTCCTGTGGTACCTCCTTCTAGGAGCCTAGGTTATGGAGCCTTCTAAGTAGGTGGCTACCCTAGTTGTGAAGTAAGGGCTAAGCTGTGAGCTCTAAGAAAATCAAGTGTATCATTCCTGTGGTACCTCCTTCTATGGGCCAAGGTTATTGAGTCATCTAAGTAGGCGGCTACCCGAGTTGTGAAGTAAGGGCTATGCTCTAAGCCTATCAGATCTATTTCTTCTGCTGTACTCCTTCTAGGAGCTTAGGTTATGGTGCTTTCTAAGTAGGTGGCTATCCTTGTTGTGAAGTAAAGGGCGTGCTGTGTGCTCTAAGCCAATCATATATATTTCTCCTGCTGTACTCCTTCCTAGAGGCCTGGGTTATGGGGATCAGTAGGTGGCTCTTCTTGTGGTGAAGTAAGGACTGTGCTGTGTGCTCTGAGCCACTCATATATGTTCTTTCTGTTGTACCTCCTCCTAGGAACCTGGTTTTTGAGGCCTTCTAAGTAGGTGGCTATACTGGTTGTGAGATAAGGGTTACTCTGTATACTCTGGGTCAATCAGATGTGTCCCTTTCTGTTGTAACTCCTCTTAGGGCCCTGGGTCAGGGGACCTTTTAAGTAGGTGTCTATTATTGTTGTAAAATAAAGGCTATGCTGTATGCACTAAGCCAATTAGATGTATCCATTCTCGTGGACCTCCTCCTAGGGGCCTGGAGTATGGGGCCTTCTAAATAGGAGGCTATTCATATTCTGAAGTAAGGGCTTTGCTGTATGCTCTGAGCCAATCACGTGTATCCGTCCTCCTTGACCTCCTTCTAGGGGCCTAGATTATGGGGCCTTCTAAACAGGAGGCTATTCATATTGTGAAGTAAGGGCTATGCTGTGTGCTCTGAGCCAATCAAATGTATCCCTCCTACCCTACCTCCTCCTAGGAGCCTGGGTTCTGGGGGACAGAGCAGTCAAACTGTAATCCTGGAGCCTGAGAAGGGTTGAGAACATTACTATTAGAGAGGGTACATAATTTGTTAATCAACCTGGTACATAGAAGTTTCAGATGCTTCCCCTTTCTCTTTATTATCTCTTTACTGTTTTGCACTAGGTCAGTGGTGATCAACCCGGTCTATTATGAAAAAATAACTCCAGGATCCAAAGAAGAAAACTGAATAATATCTGAGTAAAGTGAGAAAAAAATAGAACAGAAAAGATAAAAAAAAAGCTCTTCTGACTGCCAGCATAATGTCCTTTACTATAGCTTATGTCCACCTGTGGAGTAATAATATGGCCACCTAATGGGCCGCAGCTAAAGTAGGAGTGGTTTATTTAAGTGGGTGTGTTTAAAAAGAAAAAAAAAATCCCAACAGGGGAAAATGTTGCTTTCCACTCCCAAAACTGATTTCCCTCGGCGTGTAGTATTGGAGAGTGCGTCGACCACTCTGTAAACTCTCCAGCCAGAATCTAGACTTCATAAGCAAAAAATCCATGTTATCACTTCATCCATAAAAGTAATAGCTTCATCCATAAAAGTAAGAGCAAAGATGAACGTTTACGCGTTTCCAGCTAGCGGTCATCGGTCACAGCTGTTTCAGGTCACAGCTGTTTCGGGTCACAGCTGTGACCAAGAACCTCTAGCCGGCCTGAAATGCGTAAGTGTGAATCTTTACGCTTATGAATATTTAAAGCAGACTCTAAAGCTCTAAATAGAATAGGTGTTCTCAAGCACACAATGCCATAATACCGTCAAATCGGGTAGGTGCTAGGTATAGCCAAAGTAGAGCTAAGAAGCTGTTGCTCTACAGCTATTAGATACACTTTATACTTTTACCTAGTAGACTGGGGTAAAAAATAACCTCACAGGGGTCCTGAAAATGATAAAATGGTCCCACTGATATGGTGCAATACAGGAACTGGTAAAAGGCAGCGGGTATGTATGGTTCAGCTGTATGAGGCCCTAAAATTACTTATGGCAGCCCTGAGGACTGGTACTACCATACAGTTAACTGGCAGACTCTTCTCAATGTATCTGCCCTATGCCTATGCCCAATTATTATGCCTATACCCAATTATTATATAGCATCACAAGTATCTTCTTCATGATCTGTAACAGTGATGAGGATCCATCTTTGTGTCAATGTCGGTATTAGCCCCACTAGAGGAGATGGTCTTGGGCAGTGTCGGACAGGGGTGCCTTGGGCCCACAGGTGGAGTTGATTCTAGGGGCCCACCAGTTAATCTGTTTCTGGGCCCACAGGTGGAGTTTATTTTAGGGCTCCAGCCCACAGCTACTGTAAATAACTGTAACTGATTCCTATACTTTGCATCTTGCTTTTTACCTATCTTTTTATACATTTTTGCCTCTTCTGATGATGTATATGCAGATAAAAACAACTCCAGGTCTACCATGCTCAGGTGCCCACCGGGGGATTTCCCTATTCCCCTGTGGGCCAGTCCAAGCCTAGTCTAGGGGTCCATTGATAATTGCATTATAATATTTTTGTTACCAAGGTATACACAAGGAAAATCATTAATAAGGTCTAATAAGTTACATGTGATTCATCCCAGACGTGGTAAAGGATTGGCTCCAAATTCACCTCCAAATTTGGTTGCCTTCTACCGAACCTTAAGGGGCCCACTACTGTCAGAGCCTGGGCCCACATAGAATCTTCTTTAACTCTGATGGACCAGTCCCACCCTGCCCCTGTTTCTGTGATGTACATGGAGCTTGTATATAGACACAACAAGTCCATGTGGTTCCATATTACTGAGATGTACACATCTCCCTATGACTAGCAATGCTACTAGGGAAGGATAATATGGCATTTAACATGGCACCATATTGTGTCCACTAGATACCATATTAGAAGAAATACCTTAGTGTCTATGATATTGTAGGTATTGAAGGGCTCCACAGAAGTCGATGGATACAGCATTATGGGTCTATACAATTTGCAGGAGCTACAATATGGCAGTGTGCATCAGCCTTTACTTCTATGCTTGATTCCAGGCAGCCACTTTAATGCGGGTTTCCTGCCTAAAAGATAAATCGATCGGCTGAGAACATATTGCCCTCTTCCAGATGGAAGGGCTTCTATGGCAGTCCTATTTCTTGCCTTTGATAAAGATGCATGCATTAAGAGTAAGGGCCCATCTGGCGAGTCTCTGTGAGTGCCCAGTCATTGCTTCTAGTGACAGAAAATTCAATTCAACACATAAATTCCAAGAACTATGATCAGTCACTTCCACCCATAGAACCCATTCACGGCATCGGCAGTCAACACATGTGGGGCAACCGTTTCCTTATTCTGTGAAACCATTTTCTGTGAATTATAGTGATTTATAGAACACGTTCAGTGCAATAAAATATAAGACTTCACACTTCTCTATAGGTAACCAGAAGTATATTCCGGTCTTGTGTTAATTAGTAATTATCCATAATTATAGTCAGAAGATGGAAATGGAATAAACAAGAGTAAGAGATGAACATGTGAGTGTGACATTACTGCTTGGACTAGGCGGGGGAGGGCTATTTCATTTTTATCTGATATCAACAAAGAGGACGAGGTTGTGAAGAACGTATGGAGCAATTGACATATAAAGCCATGTCCCCACGGCACGGGTTGTCACCTGGTTTTTCAGACGGTTTTCGGTTTCGAAAACAGTCTGAAAAACTGGCCGCAAACTTTTCAATGGACCGCTATGGAAAACCCGTACAATGGTCCCCACTGCACGAGTTTTCCGCCTGGCGGTTTTTCAGACTGCCGGCAGTCCGAAAAAACATAGAACATGTTCATTCTTCCGCCCGGTTTTCGGATGGAATATGAACATGTCTATGGGAAGGAGGAGGGCTTTTCTACGCTTATGGCAGAGACAAGCCGTCCCCCTGTGTCTGTGTGCACGGCATGAAAACAGGATAAATACCGGTTGGATAAACCGACTGGTATTTGTCCTGTGCCGTGTAAACAGCCCCTAACACATACAATGGCTCTTGATGCTGTTAAAGTGCTGTAGATTTGGTATTAACACTTAGCCAAGCTCCACCAACCAAGCATCACATTCCCTCACTGAAATCATACACATAAGGGGAACCCGAATCAAAATGTTCTTATAGGTTTTAAATATAATTAAGAAGATCTCCTTAATGAACACTAATTTTCAGAATGAAAGGGATCTATAACATTTTGGACCAACATCCAAAGGCTTGAGTGCTTTCTAAAGGTGCATCCGGATTGTATTTTGACATCTTGTACATGGTTTTGGGGGATGGTTCTGTCCGTGATTTGCGGATTCGCCTGTCCCCTTCAACCACTGACCTGTTCATGTTCCCCCCGAACATGTTCTAAGATTTTTGGAATGCTGGCGGTGTAAATAAAAGTCCAGCAGAAAATCCGTTCAGTGGGGACTGCTGAACGGCTTTTCTATTAAAGTCTATAGGACAGTTACAGTTGGTTTACAGACGGCTTTGAAATCCGAAAACTGGCGCAGCCCTGTTTGCTATGTTTTTAACCAGGTGCCCTCCAATATCAGGCTCATTACAGAGCGCCCACGGCACTTTGTAATGCGGCTAGATCGGGGGGGGGGGGGGGGGGCTGGAGGCGGCGCACAAGAACCGTATGAAGCTACACAATTTTAGCATCAGTACAGCAAATCCGGGCGCATTACTGCTGGAACTGGTAGCATCAATAGTATATAGCCCTGACGTATTAGATCAATTGAGTATGGCCGTATACGGTTCTGGTAACAGAGATCTCCACTCCCACAAATGGACAACAACATATAAACGTAGAACCGCAAAAATTAAACGTAACTTTCTTTAATAGTTGCTTCTTAAAAAACAGACATTAATCCCATTATTCATAGTATGTCCATATGTATAAATAGAAAGCCAATACTCAGCATTATGGTTGCGGCATAGCAAGCCGTTCACTGTCCGTCCATAGCGGCGCTTCCGGAGAAAGAGAGCAATGAATCGCTGACAACCGAGCTGGACAGAGAGAGTCTCGTGGACGTTTCGGTGAAACTCCTCCTCTTCCTCAAGCACGTATTGGCTTTCTATTTATACATATGGACATACTATTGATAATGGGTTAATGTCTGTTTTTAAAGAAGCAACTATTAAAGAAAGTTACGTTTTATTTTTGCGGTTCTACGTTTATATATTGCTGGAACTGGTAGAGCACTAGCTTTGTAGCTAGAAAGAGCTAAATCTATGAATCGCAGTAGAACAGGTTCATAGATTCAGGGTCATTCTATGCTACTAATGCATGCAAAAAAAAAATGGCCTCTGGCACCAAAAATCATGCACTTCACCCTGAGTCTTTATGGCAAAACACAGTCCAAATGGTTCTGTACAAGTGCAGCATAGGCACTCATGTGATGCCATATGATGTCACTATACAACATGATATTGTAGGCAAATTCTTCCCAGGGAGACCTCTGTATGGGTCAATGTAGTCATACAGAATGACTCCATACTAGCTTGTACAAAGTAATACTATGCCCTTGGCATGAACGCTAATAATAACGGTATAGAAGTCACACTACATTAGTCCACGTGCACCATTCAATGGAATTGATGAGGAGCCTGGGCCATAAGTGAGCTGCTCTAAAAATTCACACTAAATTTTTTAACTGAAATCATGAATATTGTTATGCTTAAATCACGGCTGACCTTTAACGCAACCAACCCCCTAATTTACTACAATACCCAATTGAACCCACAATACCTATTACTGTATTCTACTCAACAGGAGGAATTAAACACTAATATATATCTTCTGCTCCTTTCTAAAGATTCTTTAACCTTATTATACTCCAATTTTAGGGATGTTAAGGCAAAAAATTTAACTTCTTAGAGCTGTTGCTTCCATTGTGTTATTATCCCGAAGAGTTTTTCAGTGGGTCATCGCGTATGCGCGGTTCAATACGACATCAATTAATCTCAAACTCCCAGTATTGTTAATAATTGCCAATCTAATTTATGCGCCATCCAGTGCCTACCGGTAATTTGATTGAAGCCCAGACTTTGTACGTGAGACTCATTGTTCAGCAATTTAACTTAAAAAAGACCAAGAAAACACATGCCGAGCTACGAAATCAAAGTTCCCAAATTTAATTTAACAGTTTGAAGAGTAACCCTATAGTGAGGAACAAGATCATCATTCTGTGCTGCAAAATTCTCCAGAGGAACTTGACTCGTTCAACGTTTCTTGGAAGCCGGTGTTAGAATTACAGTAATTAGTAGTTTAAACTATTAATAAGCCCGGCTGCCAAGTTGCAAGAGTAGAAAATTTGCATGTTCAAAAGCAAATTAGACTCAGCAAGGAAAGACAAAAACACAATAGCAATTTTACCCTTTTGATTAGTGCCACTTCCTTCGACCAATCATAGTCGATTGTCAGCTCTGCCTTTATGTCATGACAGCTGCAACATGCCATGGAGCAAATTAGTGGAGATAGGAGGGTGGGTGGGGGGGGGTAGTTGTTTTTACCTAAATAGAAAAAATAAAACTACTGGAAACAAAAACAATTCCAAAAACACCTGCTCATCCCGATTAATGTGTTCTTCACATTGTTCATCCGTTCAATGAAAAGGCTTTCACATCAATGGTTTTCAACCTGTGGCTTTTAAACTTGTTTAGAAATTCCCAGTATGTCCTGGAAGAGGGTAGTGGATAAAAACAGTCTCTTAATTTGATGAAAGCAGTCGGAGAGAACATTGGGCCCTGTGTGGGAGAAAATCTCAAGATATTTCTTCCTTTCTTTCGCCAAATCAAAAATGGTGTCCATGTGCACAGATATTTTTAGTGACACTAAATTGGACTTTGTATTTCAGCTATGTCCCATTCGATAAAAACATGTTAAAACTGTGGAGATCGGGGTTAGATAAATGTGATACACACCGTGGCACAATTTGTCGCAGAATTCTGGTTAATTTTGCCTCGCAGCTTAACCACAAAATTTTTGCTTTTTTTTTCTCTGTTTGGTCTGGGAAGAATTTTTTTCTAAAACACATCATCATGCATTACGAGTCTATCTTCCTAAGACCTCAATTTTCACAAAAAGATTTTCCAAAAACTGCAAGTACTTATGCGACTTACTGTATATTGCATTTTAAGGAGCAATTTTGTAAGACAATAATTGGTTGCTTGATGAAGTTCCACCATTAATCCCATAAAAAGACAATCTACAACCTGTGGCTTTCTAGTTATTAAGAAACTTCCAGCTTGTCCAGGAAGAGGGTAGTGATGAAAAAAATCTTCGCTTGATGCATGCACTTGGAAAGAAAATTGGGCCCTGTGTGACAACAATGTTCTAGATGTTTCTCCCACTCTTACACCAACTCACAAGTGGTATCCATGTGCACCAACATTTTGCTAACAATGTTAAATTTGAAACTAAGGGCGACATGTATGAAGATCAGCGCGTCAGAGCGCCCGTTTTCAAGGGATTTTTAGGGAAAGCAGCGCCTCCCAATTGGGCATCCAAATAATGCGCTCAGCCTCTTTTTAACTTAGCCAATCAAAACAGAGCTCTCGATTCATGCCATTTCTTTTCCCCATAGAAACTCTATGAATAAGTAAGCTCACCCGCTCGATTGGCTAATAATCAGAGACGAGCCCCTTTTCCCCCCTCCCAACCAATCACAGTATTAGAATATTTCCCATAGACAGTAATAACTTTTAGGGCGCCCTTCTATCGTGCCCTTCTGCTCCACTCAAAATCGACGCACTACATATGATTGGTGGATTCATATCTGCCGCCTGGTCTCAACCAATCAGTTCATCCATATCCCTTCTATGAGAAATTATTATACATATACTTTACATTGCCCCGATCTGTCCATAGACTACAATGGGAGAAAGTAGCCCGCGCTCTGATTGGACGGATAGCCAAAGCCCCCGCTAGCTCAACCAATCAGCCCCTTTTCTGCATTTTTTAACTGATTTAACTGTCCCTCCTTTTTATTTGGTTGGTCAACACTACTCCATAGGTTATAATGGTTCACTGTTGCTCCTATTCTGATTGGTTGGTTTCTGCCGACCAATGAGAAGAGCTTAAAGAATTTGAATTACTGTATTTCCCGGCAATTTTCAATATCCAAATTCCTGATGTTGCGCCGTTCTTGATTTTTTGTTAGTGATTTGATTGATTTATGTTTTTAGAAGGTTTGAGCTCTTTTTCTGATAATGTTTTACACCTAATAAAAACGATTTTTGGATTCATACTCCATGGCGCACGGCGCTAAGAGCTGAGATGTATTTCTTTTGCGATCTTATATATTTTTCCTTTAATTTTAAATGATCCCCTTTTTCAGCAAATTTAATCGTTTTTAGTCAGCTTTGATATTTATCTTTATTAATGAAATAATTTTATAGACAATTCTTTTTTATTCTTGTACTGTAACAGTCGACCGAGAGCACATTTTGCCCCATTCCATTACGTTCTAGCTTCACTTTGCCTCCTCTACCGGCTCAGGTAGACCACATTCAACGAGGTCTGCCTGTCGGAGCGGTGATGTGCCTCACTTTGCCGACCGGCATTCCTACATGCATTGGACTATTCGAACGTGGTGCGACCCGCCCCAGAACGCTAGCACCGCGCCCACACTGCGCCCAATGCACGCCCCTTCATGTTAGGCGCAGCCGAAAGTGGCGAAGGTTGCGCCTAACATCGCATCCCTGCGTCTAACAGGGGATTCGAGACGGTGAGGCACAGTTTTCACCAGAAAACAGGCGCAACTCCCGCTCATACATGTCGCCCTAAATTGTACTTCGTCTTTCAATCATGCCCCATTTGTTAAAAACATGTTAAAACTGTGGAGGTCGGGGTTAGGTAAATCTAATGTACACCGTGACACAATTTGTGACAGAATTCTAGTTAATTTTGGCTAGTAGTTTACCCCAAAATTTTTGCTTCTTTTCTCTGTTTGGTCTTGGAAGAATTTTTTCTAAAATGCATCATGCTCCAGTGTAGCATTTTTTGAACCCACCTTCCTAAGACCTCAATTCTCCCAAAAAGATTTTCCAAAAACTGCAAGTACTTATGCGACTTACTGTATATTGCATTTTAAGGAGCAATTTTGTAAGACAATAATTGGTTGATTGACGAAGTTCCACCAATCATCCCATAAAAAGGCTTTCACATGAGCAATAAACAACCTGTGGCCAGGGCCGGAACGATGGGTAGGCGAAGGTAGGCGACCGCTTAGGGCGCCACTTCATCCCAGGCAGAAACGGGGGAACAAGGAGGCATGGATTGGGCTGAATTTTCCATTTGGGGGATGCCTGGAGCAGCCCAAAGGTTTTCTCTGTCCTTTATAAGAAGACCACTAATAGTGCGTCAAATTTTACATTTTATAAAAACATAACAGGTACTACAGAGTCCAAAAACCAAAGAAGTTCACCATCAATGGAAGATCAAAAACAATTTACTGGGAAACAATGGAAAGGATGATACGACACAGAAGACAATGGGAGACCAAACTAATCACGGGTTTCTTATCTATCACTCACTTGCTGCCGACGGTGGATATGCAAAGTTGGGGCTCTTTGCATATCCACAGGTTGCAACAGGGCCCCATGGTTACTTGTTATGCAATTGCTCGGAGGATATAGGCTGCTTCATATGAATAAGCATTCATAAATCTAACATCCTCCCAGTCAGCAAAAGAGCATGACTAATTATTCTCTTCTCCCATCTGTTCATGTGTGTGTGCTGTAGCCTACATAGAATTTGCTAGGATCAACCCCCATATGCTAGCAGTATAGATCAAATATGCAGTTACTGTACACATAAACTAAAAAATACAAAGATAACCTGAATTGAGACCTAGTATTTCGATTCAGTTCTAGTGATATTTGGCTAAAAATGCAATTAGTAGGATAAATATACAGCCACTCAGATATTATTCTCTTTCTTACGCCAAATCATGAATGGTGTTTATTTTTATCAGCATTTTTTCACAGCCTAAATTTTAGCTTTGCTAAAAGCATGTAGTAAAGTTGCTCCCTTGATGATCCAAAGTGTACAGCTTGTCTCCAGGGGACACGACCAGCGATGAGAGCTCCTCAGTCCTGGCTGCAGATGCTCAGACATCACCTCTCATCTCAGACAGCTACTGTCAGTCTATTCCCACCTAATAATCATACACTCTCACTGCTGAGCGAGTGTTCAACCCCAATTGCTGTCATTCTACTCCTGTCCTTTTTACTCCTTGGTAATTAGTCAAGCAGTGCAAATAAATAAAAAGAAAAAAGAAACCTCAATCAGTTATGTGCAGTGAGTAAAAAAAAAAAAAAAATCACGTTTGGTTCCTGTAGGGATTGAACCAAGGAGCCCTATGCTAAAAGGCAGAAGTGCTAACCACTTCGCTACATTGTAGCTACTCACAGCTGTTTACATATACAGACCTTTGTTCGACTAGAGTGAGCAAACTTTGGGGAAAGGCATGGTGATGTCAAGCCCGACGGGTCACATGCTAAGCAGAACAAATTTGGCATGAAATGACTTCATGGTAAAACCCTCTTAAGATTAGACCTGCACAACTTGACAGGAGGTGGGGGCCAAAACCACACAGAAATACCCATGGTCCACCTGGAAACATCCCCAGAAAACCACGAAACACCACAGACTGCCTAGAAATGCCCCTGAATTGCCTGTGCCCTCCTGTAACAAATCGACCAGAACCATCACTGAACCTACCAAAACACCTAGTTGGAGGCAGGGGGTTCCTTAACTCCCACCTATGGGCCATATGTTGTGCAGGTCTGGTTTAGATACTTTAAAACTGCACAGGTTGGTGTTAGAAATGTGCAAAACACTTGATAAATTTTACACATGTTGCTGCCTTTAGATATGCCCCATTGTTCAGATATTTCAAAATGGTGAAGATCGGTGTTAAAAATGTCAGAAGCACTGGATACAATTGGAAAATTCTTATGGAACTAAATATATTTTGAAAGTTTTGTAAAGCAATTATTTATCTGTTCTCTTAAATCATGTGTGATATCGGGCTTATAAGTGGGACCATACGATAGTTCTGTAGAGGCTCTGAGTTTTATGGAACTATAATATGACACCCACCCAAGACTCCAGGGCCCTACTGTGCTGCCATATGCCTCCGACTCCAAACAGAGGGGTTTTACATTGGATTCATTTGGAAAACTCGCACCATCAGATGCCTTATTACTGATGTTTTCTAACCTAGAAGCTTGGAATACTTTTGGAGGATGGAAAGCAGTATTTTTCAGTAGCTATTGCTCAAACAAATGGCTGCCAAGGCTCAGAGATGCCTGTGAAGTGGCTGAAAAACACAAATAAACTTTGGGTCTTATTTATAAAACAAAGTCTAATAGTAAGATTGTCTTTGTTGCCCATAGCAACCAATCAGAGCCCATAGCGACCAATCAGAGCTCAAAGCCCAATCAGAGTCATAGACAATCAAGCTCTAGCAACCAATCAGAGCTCAGGGGCAACCAATCGAGCTCATGGAAGCAATAGGCTCATGGCACCATCAGAGCTATGGCAAGCAATCAGAGCCCATAGCAACCAATCAGAGCTCATAGAAAACCAATAGAGCTATATGTAACCAATCAGAGCTCATAGCAGCCAATCAACTCATAGCAACCAATCAGAGCCTAACAACCAACAAGCCAGAGCAACCAATCAGACCATGTAACCAAGGTCAATCATAATCCAATCAAGGCCGCTTACATTTTTCTAGAACAGTTTAGGAAATGAAAGTTGAGCTCTGATTTGATTGCTATGGGCTCTGCTTGGTTACTATGAGTCCTGATTTGTTACTGTTAGCTCTGTTTGGTTGCTTTGGGCTCTGATTGGTTGCCATGAGCTCTGCTTGGTTACTATGAGCCCTGATTTGTTACTGTTAGCACTGTTTGGTTGCTATGAGCTCTGATTGGTTTCTATGCACTCTGATTGGTTGCTATGAGCTCTGATCGGTTGCTATGAGCTCTGATTAGTTGCTTTGGGCTCTGATTGGTTACTATGAGCCCTGATTTGTTACTGTTAGCTCTGTTTGGTTGCTATGAGATCTGATTGGTTTCTATGTGCTCTGATGGGTTGCTATGGGCTCTGATTGGTTGTTATGAGCTCTTATTGGTTGCCATGAGCTCTGATTGGTCGCTATAGGCTCTGATTGGTTGCTATGAGCTCTGATCGGTTGCTATGAGCTCTGATTAGTTGCTTTGGGCTCTGATTGGTTGCTATGAGCTCTGATTGGTTGCTATGGGCTCTCATTGGTTGATATATTCGAGTGGTTGCTATAGCTTCAACTGGTTGCTATGGCTCTGGGTTGGTTGCTATAAGCGCTATTGCGATTGGTCTCTGATTGGTGCTATAGTTTGATTGGTTGCTATGACTCGAAATGGTTGTCTATGCTCTGATTGGTCGCTATGAGCTCGGAGTGGGTACTATTGGCCTCTGATTGGGTTCCTATACTCGGATGTTTTATGATTGTGCTCTATTGGTTGCTATGAGCTCTGATTGGTTTGCTTTGTGCTCTTATTAGTTGCTATGGGCTCTGGTTGTTTGCTATGGGCTCTGATTAGTTGCTAGGGGCACTGATTGGTTACTATGAGCTCTGATTGGTTGCGATGGCCAATAAAGATCATTTCATTATTAGACATACACTAACTTGTTATTCCCCACAATAAAGAACAATACTCTTGCATCTCAGTCCCACGATCCTGAAAAACATACCACATCCTACAACCTAAGCACCGTAGGCACATATTTAAGTCCTACTGCTGAGACTTGCAGAGTATTTTGGCTTTATTCAAGTACTCTACTATAGAGGTATTTTTCAGATTTTGTAGAACATGGTCCTGTACTGAGATAACCTAAGCACTGTTGCTAGGGTCAAGGTTAAATTCAACTGGAATATTTAATTGAAGCAATTCAATTTGGGTTAACCCAGACTGAATTTTGGCAGAATTCAAGGAAAAATTGTCCCTAAAGGGAAGGTGTCATCAGAAAGTGACTTATTGTTTAACTCATGTTTTTATATTAAACAAATTTTTTAAGGATTTTTGGTTTTGAATATATATAATTATTTCTTAAAAATGCTAAAAATAGTCTGACACTTCCTGTTCTGTGGGAAAAACTTTTCAGCACTCTCCTCATTAACAGCACAGGTAGGATTACACTGAAAGGTGAAACCAATGTGTATAGAGAACGATAGATCCACCCAGTCACAATAGGTGAAAGTCACAGCTACAGACCCCTCCTGCACGCATGACTCTCCAGGCACAGGCATGCCCATAAAACCTCCTAGAAAGTCAATGGTCTCTCCTGTTCACAGGCTCCTATGTCCAGGAAGCTGCTGTAAAACATCTCTCTAAAACGCTGGTAAAACAGCTCTGTAATTTTATGATATGGAGCAGCCATTTTGACTGACTGCAAATTTAAAAAATCTAACAATCAAGAATACAACATGGCTTATGAAGAAAAGAATTATGGTTCAGTATCTTTGTTGTTAATATTAAAAATAAAAAATTTACTTTAAACCTTAAGTTAGGGTTGGAATTCGCATAGGGATTATAGTTATGATTTGGGTTGGAGTTTCAGTTGGGGTTAGGGTTGGAGTTAGAGTTATGGTAAGAGTTAGAGTATGTCCACACGACAACTATTTACATAGTATTGCATGTGGATTTAGGGTAATTTTTTTACTTGTAGTTTACAGTTAGAAAAAATACCCATTCATTTCTACTGGTTTCCGGACGCTGATTCTGTCTTTAAAGGTTTTGGCCAACGATGTTAATTTACTGTGGGATTCATCCTAAATGTTGGTTTATCCCTTTCTAAATTATATGTAATTACAAAAAGTTGAAGCCTGTGATAGCTACACATTGCACATCACCTATAGTTTCCTAAAAGTTTACATTAGACATAACCAGGACACTGACAGGAGCTGACTGACCGTGCTTGCTTGTTGTTCACGTTCTTGAACAGATGACACCGGAACATGAAGGAGCTTGCAAGGGTACTGGGAGAAAAAGCAATAAATAGCCGTGACTTTTGTATAGAGAATCCACTGTTAGTAATGTAAATTATTTGAGTAAACATTGAAGACGCTCCCTATCCTGGCTCGCTCTCAGCCCACCTCCCTCTCCCCCGACTCAGCATGCTTTGTTTTCTTCTCTCCTACAATAAGAGTTGATGAACTCACGTTCATGACAAAACCCCTTTAACCTCTTAACGACAATTAGACGTATCCATACCCAGTGTTTAGGGGTTCACGCACCTGGACGTAATGGATACGGTCCTGAGGATCGCGTGAACTCTAAAGCCAGATTTCGCGTGATGCGCGCGGTGTCACTGTAATTCCAACTGACATTCCGCAGCGTCGCCCCGAACCCCCGGATCACTCCAGGGGGCCTTAACCCCTTAATTAGCGCGACGTCGGTCGCAATAACTATGAGACGCAGGAGATATCGCTCCTCCTGCGTCTCTTCGGCGGCAGCACGCACTGATCGGCGATCCGTGCACCCTGCCTCCCTACAAGACAACACGGAGGGCAGAAAGAATGCCTTCCGGTTTGTCTGTGATGTACAAGCTATGCACTGATTCCTATTGAATGAAGAAGTTAAAGATCTCTCATCAAATCCCCTATGGGAAAAAGTAAAAAAATAACGTGAAAAATGAAAAAAAGTAAAAAAAAAGTGAAAAAACAAGTAAAACACAAACACGGAAAATAGAAATAAAAATACGTACACCGCCGCCTTTTCCCCGTTACACAACCCAATCGCCACCAAAAAAGACAAAAATAAATAAAGTACCCAATTTGGGTATCGCCGCGTGCGTAACCGCCCGCCCTATAAATCGTCAGGTTAAGTAACCGTGTGACGTTAACGCCGTAAAATATATAAAAAAAAACAATCACAGAATTAAGATTATTGGTTCAACCCGCAGCACATAAAATGAATAAAAAGCGATCAAAAACTCCTAAAACGCCAAAGTTGTAACCAATTAAAAGCTCAGTTATCATCCTGCAAAAAAAAAATCCTTTTATCACTCTGTATACTGTAAAATAAAAAATGTATAGCTCTCAGAAGATAGCGATGTGCAAAATATATGTTTAACAACACTAAAATCACTTTTCTTTTTTTTTTCAAGTGCTTCAACATAAAAAACTATATAAATAGGGTATCGTCCCATAATCGTAGACGACCCAAAGAGTAAAGCTAACTTATCACCGAACTGCACGGTGAGCCCTTTAAAAAATTAAAATTAAAAAACCCTACAGGATTGCAGATTTTCTCACCCGGCCCTCCAAAAAATGGAATTTTAAAAGCGATCAAAAAGCCTTGTCCCCAAAATGATACAAATACAGAACATCAACTCTCTCGCAAAAAACAAGTCCCTACTCACTCCAAGCACAGAAAATTTAAAAGTTATTGCTCTCAAAGAACTTGGCCGATGCAAAACGTATTTTCCTGGTTGAATAAAAATGTTTTTATTGTATAAAAGCTGTAAAACATAAAAAAATATACAAATGGTATCGGTGTAATCGTATTTGACCGCCGAGTAAACTAACCATGTCCATATATCCCGACAGATGACCGCTAGAAAAATAAAAATAAAAAACACTAAAGATTGCTGTAATTTGTTCAAAACATCTCAGAAAAACCTTAATAAGAAAGGGAACATAGCATCATATGGCACCCCATACTGGTACCAATAAATCCTTCAACTCAATCCCGCAAAAACAAGCCCATAACACAGCTCTGCACACAGCAAAAATAAGAAAAGTAATGGCAGGTCAGAATAGGACAACATAAAAACGCAATTTTTTAAGACATTTCTACTTGTAAAATAATAAAACAGAAAAAACTAATAAAATCTATAGCATTTTAATTGTACGACCCCCATAGTAAAGTTACACATCAATACACTGGCATGGCGAAGTCTGTAAAATTAAACCTCAAAAACAATGACCGAACGGCGTTTTTCCCCCCATTTATTCATTGCCCAATGGCTAAAAAAAAACTATGGAAACACCTGGCTTCCAAAAGTGCACAGTACACCCCTTAGATGAATCCCTGAAGGGTGTTGAATCCCAAAATGGCGAACTCTGGAATTTCGCTGTTCTGCTACTTGGTGCTTTGGCAAATGCGACCATGCCCCTCCAAAATCTGCATTCCAAAAGCCAAATAGCACTCCCTCCCAGATACGCCCTGCCCATGCGCCCAAACAGCAGTTTACACCCACAGTAGGGATTGCCGAACTTGAAGAAATTGCTTAACAAAGTTTTAGGGATCTTTTTCCAGGAGTTCCTTGTATTATATGAAACATTTTAGCTAAAATTGCAGATTAATTGAAAAAAAAAAAATTTTTTTTTAAATTTTCACAGCCTTATGCCTAAAAAAAAAAGTTGTGAATCACCTAGTGGTCTATATACTCAATGCACCCCTGGAATATATTCATCTAGGGTTAGTTTCCAATATGCGGTCGATTTTAGGGGTGTTTTTAAGTTATAGCGCACCTTAGGTGTCCCCTAACCTAAATGGCGCCTCTATAACAGCGTATGAAAATAGAGACCCCAGAGTTAGTAGGTGCTCCTCCAATTCTGGGCTTATTGGGTAGCCAAATAATGCACTAGGCAACATAGGGATATCTCTAAAAACGCAGACCGGGGAATTGTTATTAAGTTGCATTTAACCTAGTCACATTTACCGTATTCCAGTGAATAATGAGGGATATATTGAAAATCGCAAAAAATGAAATTTTGAAATTTCACCTCCACGTTGACTTTAATTTCAGTGAAATATCTAGAAGGGTTACAAACTTCCTAAATAGTGTTGTAAATACGTTAAGGGGTTCTAGTTTATCAGATGCATCACTTATTGGGGTATCTAACATGCCGGCCCCTCAATCCCACGTCAAACTAGGGTCCCTAAAAAAATTTGTAGATTGCAAAATTTTCTTGAAAATGGAAAATTACTACTAAATTTCTAAGCCCTCTAATTCTAAATAATAAAAAAAGACATTTATAAATTATGCCAACTATATGACATAAGTAATGCTATTTATAAACATTTTAGGTGAATAATTTATCTGTCTTGCACGCAGCAATTTTGCAACTTTCAAACAATATGCTAATTTTTCCAATTTTCATACATTTTTGATATTTTTCACAAACAAACAAGGTTGTAATTGCCTTTAAAAATTTCTTTCTAACTAAAGCACAAGTGTCCACAGAAAACATTCTCTAGAAATCACATGAATAGTAAAAGTGTCAAAAAGTTATTCTCACCATAAATTGACACATGCAGATTTCAAAAATAGGCTGTGTCGAGTATCAAAACAGGCTGGTCCTTAAGGGGTTAAACACAACATACAAATATTTTGCCGCGTTTTACACCTGTTTTTTAGCCATCACCATTGACTTCAATAGTAAATTCCCACGTGTTTTCTGACCAAGGAATGAACATGCTCTAAGTTTTTTTTACATTGAAATACCAACCTCTGAAAATATTTCATACTTTATTTTGAGCCAATGGGATTCTAGAGGATTCTGACTTGAAATACAGTACTCACCATGTGGACATAACCCTAGGGTTAATGTGTTAGAGTAAGGGTATGTTCATACGGCTGATTTTGAAGATGTTTTCGGAGTGTTTCTGCTTCTAAAACAGCATAAAAAAAAGCCTCCAAAATGCACCTAGTTCATTTTCATTGATCCCTATGTAAATAAGCGTTGTTGTTCACACACGACAAGGTTTTTACACATGTTCTAGGCGCTTCTTTGGACACTATTTTGGGCGCGGACAAAGAAGCTGACAAATACCCATAGGAATCAATGGAGAGCTTTAAAACCTCGTCCAAAACCTCAACGCGTTTTTGGAGTGTTTCTCAGCGCGTTTTTTTCCCCCTCGATATAAATTTGTATGGGTGAAAACAATGTTGAAAACCTCATCCAAAACCTTTTCCAAAAATGCGTAAAAAATGCAGCGAAAATAAATCTAAAACCTCTTCTGAAGAAGCAGTGTTTAAGGCAAGGTTTTGATGCTTTTTTAGGCGCTGAAAAATCAGCATCCAAACAGCGTCCAAATAAGCTGTGTGAACATACCCTTAAGGTATGTTTACACGGCTGATTTGGACGCTGTTTTTGAAGCGGTTTTCGGAAAGTTTCCACTCCCAAAACAGCATCAAAACCTCGCCTGAAACACGCTTCTTCAGAAGACGTTTTAGATGCATTTCTCGGCGTGTTTTTGATGCGTTTTTGGACAAGGTTTTGGACGAGGTTTTCAACATTGTTTTCACCCATACAAATTAATAGTCAGGTCAAAAAACGCGTGAGAAACGCGCCTAAAATGCACCTAAAACACGCTTCAATAATTGACATGATACTACTTTTTCAGTGCCCAAAACAGCTTCCAAAGAAGTGTGTGAACTACAAATGCTGTTTTACATAGGAATCAATTAAATGAACTGGGAGCGTTTTGGAAGCGTTTTGGATGCTGTTTTGGATGCATAAACGCTCCGAAAACCACGTCCAAAACAGCATCCAAATAAGCCACGTGAACATACCCTAAGACAGTGTTTCTCAACTCCAGTCCTCAAGACCCACCAATAGGTCATGTTTTCAGGCTTTCCTCAGTATTGCACAGGTGATATAATTATTGTCAGTACAATCAGTGGGAGACCCTGAAAACATGACCTATTGGTGGGTCTTGAGGACTGGAGTTGAGATTCACTGCCCTAAGAATTAGTCATAAGGGCTTAGGCAAAGGGTTAGAGTAATGTTAGTGTTAGAGATAACCCTGTGCAATTTTGGAGCATTTGTTTGCCGTATGTACTTTCCTGAGATCAAAAAACACATTTGGAATTTTCCTCCCATTTAATGGGCTTCCAGTAGCGATACCCCAGTTCTCTAATATTTTAATAACTTTGGCCGAACTGATGTCCAACCAAGCAGAGACCTATTCAAGTTGAACTGGTGCAACCACAAAGAGCACCCGCACAACTCTGCTAGGTGCCTAGTCCCCACTCTACATAGTGGGATGGGGACAATTTCTTAGGGCCACATGTATGAAAATGGTTTAGGTCTAAAACTCACTTTTTTGCCCATAATAACCTATGTGCAAAAAAGTGAGTTTTAGACCTAAACAGGTTCATACATGTGGCCCTTAGTGTCTGTAGAAGCCGACAATGTATTTTGGGTAAAGTTTTTGGAATATTTGCTCTCCTTGTAATGTAAATAGCGGCTCTGCTGAAGTCAGGGCTTTTCCATATTTCTTGCATCTTTCACTTGCTCTCTTTATTTGCTAAACTTCAATCGAAACAGCAAAAGAAAAGAACATAACCCGAGATGCGGCTCCTCGTGCTCCCAGCTATGCATCAATGCTCGCACTTCCTGTTTTTCAAAGATTTGAATTCCTAAGGACTCTACCTAAAAGGCTTCAGATCTCCCTTGATGTGAGTACAACAAATATATACCGAGCGCTCCCCCCTTCCTCTCGTCTTCTCGGGCTGTTAGCTGTATCATTTCAAATTAGGCCATGCTGATTATTTATATAAACAAAGGAAAGCCAGCTGCTTAACACCGCCGCCGAAAAGAAGAATTTGATATTAATTCTACATTTTACACTCGCTAATTAATTGAATTATTTGTCCAGGCAAAAATCCATCTCGTGAGCAATAAAGATGTAATAATGATTTGCTCATTTTTTAGGTATTCTCTTTTATTTGTTTCTTTGATTTCTTCAGCAATCCTGTTTTTTTTTTTCATTGTGACCTTTTTGTCTCCGTATCGCACGTGTTAACGAGCATTTTGGAATAAGTAACACCCCAATCAAAACCGGGGTCAGCTCGGCCGAAATGTGTCATGAAAATTACCTGCTCGGTCTTTAGAACGTGAAGAGTAATTAACGCCTCCGCCGGAACGGAATGAGTTGTAGCAAAAAGTAACAAAATCATCTATTAGTTCATATAATTGTTTGATGTTTTGGGAGATATTAGTTGAATTG
The DNA here is from genome assembly GCA_025379985.1 of Phyllomedusa bahiana. NCBI lineage: Eukaryota > Metazoa > Chordata > Amphibia > Anura > Hylidae > Phyllomedusa > Phyllomedusa bahiana. The sequence goes on along the minus strand of JAODAL010008676.1, from coordinate 44,365 downwards.
CAGGGGTTGGCAGAGATTGTAACAAATCTCTGTGTTAAGGTGCTTTCACACAGCGAAGTTTTAGTGCAGTTTTAACTGCGCTCCAGCAAGCTTCTTTCACTTCTCTAAACTTTGGAAAGTTTGGAAAGTGAGTAATCAATGTGTTTGTATCCACAAGACTTCACACACAGTCATTGATTCCTTACTTGAAACACTTTTCTGAACTATTAAAGGGGTTTTGCCACGATGTAATGTTGACGTGGGATCCTCCAAAATAGGTATTTAATCACTTTTCTAAATATATGTGATTACAAAAATTGCAGCCCGAGAGAGCTACAGGCTGCCCTACCTGCCCTTAGTTACTTCAAAGCTTCTATTAGATACGACCTGACAAGAGCTTCTTATCTGATGAAAGGGAGCTGAAGAAGCTTTCAAGGCACCGGGTAGAAATATGTTGTCGTTTGTATACAGAATCCACAGGTTGTAGTTTGATTATTTCAGTGAACATTTCACACAATCCCTTATGCATGGCTCTGTGCTCTGGCTGTGTCTCTAGCTCTCTCAGCTCAGTGTGGCTTTGTTTACATTTGCTTATTAGCAGATAAGGCATGTCCTGGCAAAACCCCTTTAAGACAACTGAAAGAAGCTTACTGCTAATAAAGGCAGTTTAAATGGAGTAACAAGTGTAAACGTATATGCCAGCTCACCCAAACGTTGCCAATGATAGGGCGGTCACCATCTGCATCCCACTTGGAGAAAGTGTAGTAGAAAGTCCTTGTTTAAAGGGATTGATGCAGTAGAATGGGACCAAAAGCCCGTTCAGAATAAAAGCATAAATTCCTTTATTGGTATCCTTTATAAAACATGACTAATCCAAAAAATGGCACATCCCTGAATGATGCAATGGCCAGTACAAGGCCGACGCGTTTCAGGCGCTAAACGCCCTTAGTCATAGGCTATGGCTATGACTAAGGGCGTTTAGCGCCTGAAACGCGTCGGCCTTGTACTGGCTGCGAGCACATGGCGCTACATGGGGCAAAGAACTCTGGGAGGAAGAAGGGCATAGCCTAAATGACATGTGCAGAGATGAAGCCAATCAGAGACCGGCGGGATTCTGTGACGTCACCGCACTATATAAGTCCGGGCGCGATGCTGGGAGCTCATACCGCTCTCACTGTACTGATCAGGGAAGGTGCTGCCGCGGCTGATAGCTCTTACTGAAGAATTGATTTTATATAGCGATTTCTGTGGGGTGTCTCAGCTTGTCTCAGAGACTGTTCTCTTAATGTTCTATTTCTAATTTTTTGGGGAATTGGATCTGAAATCCAGTGTGCGTCCAGTGCAGCTGCATATACATTCAATATTCAAGTGGGATCTAAGCCAGTTCCTGTTGTATTCATTTAAAGAAACAGCGTTTTTACAATACAAATACCACTTCATTTTTGGCTGCTCAATTCTATTGCGCAATTTACATCCAGGGGTAAATTAAGCGTTGTTTTGCGGGTTTTGCTGACCCCAAGAAACCGTCTTTTTAACGCCAAAATTAATAAATTTTTCCTGTACCTAATTCACAAGCAAAGGTTAATTACAACTGTATCTCTTTTTGTGTGGCGTAAAAAAACACGCAATTGTAACCGCTACAAAGTTTACTATTTTGTGCGGCTAAATTCTTTGGCGCAATTTACATCCAGGGGTTGATTAAGCGTTGTTTTGTGGGTGATGACAAAAAAAAAACCGTCTTTTTCAACGCCAAAATATATACATTTTTTCTTTTAGCCTAATTCATGTCCGAAGGTTAATTAAGAATGTTTGTGCTTTTACATTTAGTAAAACACGCAGTGTTTTTAAACGACACATACAAGTAAATTTTTCCTTGCCATTTGTGGAGCGCAATTTATATCCAAGGGTTACCCAAGCTTGTTACTGGGTTCATTGGGAGTCAAATACAGGGTGTGTATTTATCATATACAGAATCTTTTATCAAACAGTGTTCGTACATTTTAGAACAAATAGTATGTCAGACAGAGAGTGGCAGGCTCTTCACCTGCGAGTGGCAGAGGCACAAACATTCCTGGAGCAGGCCCAGGTCACAGCACAGCAAGGGGACGTCGCAGCAGGGGGCACTCGGTGAGGCTAGAACTGCCGCTGTCATCTAGCGGCCGTGTAAATGACTAGCAACCCAAGGGTTCTTGATTTTGTTGACTAGGTCATCCACTTCCTCCCAGATGACATCTGACAACCCCAGCCAAGAGTTCCCTGGGAACCTCAGACACAAACCCCTTAGTTAGCATGGCCCGGGAGCGGGTCAGCGGCCCTCACCTGTCCTCAGCCCGCCTCTGTCCCATCCGGTTCCCTCAGCCAGAGATCTACTATGTGGTCTGGGCTCAGCGCCACTATATAGCGAGGATGAACAATTTGAGGAGGGCAGTCAGCAGCTACTTGGCAGCGAAGAAATGGGGCCAATATCCCCTGCTTCTTGCAGTGGGCGGCAAAGTATAGATGTGGAGAGTGGCATGGGAGGTCATGTTGTGAGAGGTCAGCCTCGGCATAACAAGACCGGTGATGAGGACAGTAGTGACGATGAAACACAAATAGATGATGATGTAGCCGACCGCACTTGGGAGCCGGGTGAGGCAAGGACTTCATCATTGTCAGGAGAAGAGGGCGTCAGCTTGCGCGTCAGGCAGCGGCGCAGCCAGCATGTGGGTCGTGTGGCCGTGAGTCAGCAGGATAGCAGCAATGTGAGGTCGGGAGCCAAGCGGCCACGGGGTAAAAAACCCGCTTCGCAGGTCCAAGAATGTAGCAGCACAGGGGCTCAGCGAGGCAGCGGCGGCAGTAGTCACTACGTGCGGAGCATTGGCGGTAAAATCCGATACTCGGCGGTGTGGAAGTTCTTTGCTAAGACACCGGAGGAGCCGAATATGGGTATATGTAGAATCTGTGGGCAGAAAGTGAAGCGTGGCCAGGGAGCTAACGTTGGCACCACGGCCCTGCGTCAACACATGCAGTGTCACCATCCGGTGGCCTGGGAGAAACGTGGCTCAGATGTGGTGGTCCATCCCAGTGGCATGCATGCCATTGCAGCCAGTCAAGGCTCCACCACCTCTGCAGAAGGGAGCTGTTTCTCTTTGACATCATCTCCCGGTCCAGATGCTCCTGCTCCTCACTACTCATGGCGCCAGCAGTCGTTCAGCGAGGCGATTGCAAAGAGACAACAGTATGCGTCCAACCATCCTAAGGTGCAGCAGCTGACCGTGCTCCTGTCCAAGTTGTTGGTACTGCAGTCCCTCCCTTTCCAAATGGTGGACTCTGCACCGTTCAGAGAACTAATGGCTTGTGCCGAGCCGAGATGGAGAGTTCCAAGCCGTAATTTCTTTTCCAAAAAGGCAGTACCAGCACTTCATAAATATGTAGAAAAGAAGGTGGGTCAGTCCTTGAGCTTATCGGTTTGTTCCAAGGTGCACGGCAGCACGGACGTCTGGAGCTGTAACTACGGTCAGGACCAGTACATGTCCTTTACGGCCCACTGGGTGAATGTGCTTCCAGCCCAGACACACCAACAACTTGGACAGGAGACGCCGCTTTCTCCTCCACGTTGTCAAACTGCTGCACCTGCGCCAATGTCCGCCTCCTCCTCCTCCACCACCACCACCATCTCAGCCTCCACAAGTACTGCTCCATCATACCACATGTGTAGGGCACAGCGGTGTCACGCAGTTCTACACCTGGCTTGCCTCGGCGAACGAAGTCACACAGGGAGGAAACTGCTCCGCGTCATGCAGCAAGAAATCGATGTGTGGCTTTCTCCGCGCCAACTGCAAATCGGAACCATGGTGACGGACAATGGGAGGAACATGGTGTCTGCGCTGCACCGAGGAGGGATGGTCCATGCGCCCTGCATGGCGCACGTGTTCAATCTGGTTGTGAAAAGGTTCCTGAAGTCTTCCACCGATCTTCAGAACATTCTGAAAATGGCCAGGAAACTGTGCATGCACTTTATCCATTCATACAAAGCCAGGAACACCCTCCTCGAGTTGCAGCGGCAGAACGGCCTCCCCCAACACACTCTGATATGCGATGTTTCCACCCGCTGGAATTCCAGCCTGCACATGTTGGACCGACTGTATGAACAGAGAAAGGCCTGTGTAACTTTGATGTCAGCCAGTGGCAGCTCATGCGTGACACCTGCCGTTTGCTGAGGCAATTAGAGGAGGCCACGTTATTTGTCAGTCGCCAGGACTACGGGATGAATAACGTCATTCCACTGCTTCATGTCCTGGAACAGAAGCTGAAAAATCTGTCTGGGCAGGGAACTGGAGACGAGGCGACTACATCTCGTGGCCACATGAGCCCGGGTGGGACTGAAATGGAGGAGGAGGAGGAGGAGGACATTGGAGCAGAAGCATTGTCTGGTGAAATGAGTGGATTTTCTACCCAGGTGACAAGAGAGGAGGAGCAGGAGCAGCTGGAGGAGTGGATGGAGATGAGGAAGACGGGGCAGAATGACCCCCAAGCACCGTGGCAGTATACAGTGGAAATGGAGGCAGGGAGCACCTCGGAGTCACTTGTGCAGATGGCCCGCAGCATGCTTATTTGCCTGGCTAGTGACAGCCGAATAGTCAGCATCCGGCAGAGGGATGACTTCTGGCTCTCCACCCTATTGGACCCTCGCTACCGGTCCAAAATGGGAGCCTTTTTCCCAGCTTTTGAGAGGGAAGACAAACTCAAATACTATAGGGAAATCCTCCGTAATCAGTTGGCCGCTGCCTATGTGCGGCATCGTCCCTCCTCTGACAGGTCTGACCGGGGAGTTCCTCAGCGCTCACGTACTACTGCCGCGGCTGCTGGGGGAAGGTGGGGGGGTAGGAGCAGTACCAGCTCCACCAGTAGTAACCTCAGTCTGTAGTCACTGATGAGCAGCTACCTTCACCCGCCTAGTGAGGAGGGCAGTCGCCAGCAGCAGCAGCAGCAGGACCTGGAGCAGACCCTGAACCAACAGGTGGTGGCCTACTTGGACAGCACTCTGCCACCCCAGTTAGAAGATCCGCTGGACTACTGGGCAGCCAAACTGGATGTGTGGCCGCAACTTGCCGAGTTTGCAGTGGAGAAGCTGTCCTGCCCAGCCAGTAGTGTGGCATCAGAGCGGGTGTTCAGTGCAGCGGGGACCATCATTAAGGAGAACCCGCTTGTCCACGGGAAATGTGGAACGACTGACCTTTGTCAAGATGAATCAGGCGTGATTCGGCCAGGATTTCCACACACCAATGCCTTAGGCGTCAGTCTGGGTTCAAACTACCTGCCTCAGCCACTATTCTGATGCCGCCACCCGCCTGATGCCACACATCTGCTGCCAGTTTCTCCATCTGCCTACCACCATCTTTACCAGGGACTGGTATTGCCACCCACCTCAACACTCTGTCATTGTACAGTCTGGGTGGCAGGTTCATCCATGTTTCATGTAAACCACCCCCTATTTATGAAACATGGCCGGACCATTGTAAACTTGGCACATCTTACCGTATGTTTCACCCATACACCCTAATAGATTGTAAGCTCTCACGAGCAGGGCCTTCACACCTTGTGTCTCATTTGTAAGTACTTTTAATGTGTAATGACTGTATGTTTACCCTTGAATTTGCAAAGTGCTGCGGAATATGTTGGCGCTATAGAAATAAAGATTATTATTATTGTGCCACTCTATGACCTCATGCTGCTGCTGCTGTTGCTGTTGCCGTGACATCCACACTGTGTCATTTTGCCACTGTCTGACCTCATGCTGCTGCTGTGGCTGCTGCCATGTCCTCCACACTGTGTCATTGTGCCACTGCCTGACCTCATGCTGCTGCCGCCGTGACCTCCGCTCTCAGTCATTGTGCCACTCTGTGGCTTCCTCGTGTTTTGCCACCTCCAGAATGTCATTGTGCCACTGCCTGACCTCATACTGCTGCCGCCGTGACCTCCGCTCTCAGTCATTGTGCCACTCTGTGGCTTCCTCCTGTTTTGCCACCTCCAGAATGTCATTGTGCCACTGCCTGAACTCATGCTGCTGCTGTCGTGACCTCCACACTGTGTGATTGTGCCACTCTGTGGCTTCCTCCTGTTTTGCCACCTCCAGAATGTCATTGTGCCACTGCCTGATCTCATACTGCTGCCGCCGTGACCTCCACACTGTGTGATTGTGCCACTCTGTGGCCCAATACTGTTTTGCCGCCTCCAGAATGTCATTGTGCCACTGCCTGACCTCATACTGCTGCCGCCGTGACCTCCATCCTGTGTGATTGTGCCACTCTGTGGCCTAATACTGTTTTGCCGCCTCCAGAATGTCATTGTGCCACTGCCTGATCTCATGCTGCTGCTGTCGTGACCTCCACACTGTATCATTGTGCCACTCTGTGGCCTAAGGCTCTGTCTACACTGCATCAGAGAAAAAACGGCCCCAAAAGCAGCCGTTCTTTCTCTGATGCAGGACCGCGGCTTTTGTCATGCTTTGTGCAAAAGCCGCGGCCGCTTCTCGTTTTTTCGACGCCCCCCATACAATAGCATTGTATGGGAAGACGTCAAGAAGACGAGAAGCATCGGCGTATTATACAACATGTTGTATAATACGCCGCTGCCGAAAGACTGGCAGAGAAAAGACGAGCTGTGTAGACAGCAACTCGTCTTTTCTATTGCCGGCTATAGGACCGCACTGACGATCGTATCTGCGGCGCTTTTAAAAAACGAAAAGCGCCGGAGATACGATCGTAATCATGTGCAGTGTGGACATAGCCTAATACTGTTTTGCCGCCTCCAGAATGTCATTGTGCCACTGCCTGATCTCATGCTGCTGCCGCCGTGACCTCCGCTCTAGGTCATTGTGCCATTCTGTGGCTTCCTCGTGTTTTTCCACCTCCAGACTGTCATTGTGCCACTGCCAGATCTCATGCTGCTGCTGTGGCGACTGCCTTACCCTTCACACTGTGTCATTGTCCCACTCTGTGGCCTACTCCAGTTTTTGCCACCTCCAGAATGTCATTGTGCCACTGCCTGACCTCATGCTGCTGCCGCCATGACCTCCGCTCTCAGTCATTGTGCCACTCTGTGGCTTCCTCGTGTTTTGCCACCTCCAGAATGTCATTGTGCCACTCTCTGACCTCATGCTGCTGTGGCTGCCGCCGTCACCTCCACACTCTGTCACTGATGTTGCCACCTGAGCCCTCAGCTTGTTTATTTCCAGCTTTCTCTGCCATGACTTTATGAGGCAACATTCCCCCTTCAGTTTTTTGGTCAGTTTTGCCCTCTTAAGTGCCCAGCGAATTTTATAGTGAAGCGATTCTAAGAGCGGCGGCAGTCATGTGCGTGTCATACTAAAACACAACATTATATGAAGACCAAACCAAGCTCCCTCTGCATATTTAAGCATGGCACAACGTTCTACAGCACCCTGCAGGCTCTGTGCAGCCTGGAAATAGCTGTTTTTTAACGCGATTCGTGCCGAAGTAATTCGGACCGAATCGAATTTTTGAGAAATTCGCCCATCTCTAGTGGCAACACTAACATATAGAGCGGTGCACGAAGTTAGACAGTGGTGAATTTGTCGTTGGTTGCCTTACTACTCATAAGTTAAACAAATGCCCTGATTTTGCTATTATAAAGGACTGCAAAATAAAGATGATTATTATTATTATGATATGCGTGTATATAAAGTGCATAGAGTATGGGAGACATCATAGCAGCTTGTCTCCACCCAACCACCCACTAGCTCAGGAAGACTGGCGACCATAATGGGAAAAGCTACTGAGAAATCTCACATACAAAGCATATAATGGCCAATATTAGTGTAACACCTCACATACTCGCATGACTGCTCAACCTGAAAAGTTGGTTGAAAGGTCAATAAGTCAAGTAGTCTATTCTGTTCTATACTTTTTTCTTGAAGTAATATTTTCTTTCTTTTTTTTTTTTTTCCTCTAAAAGTCAAAATGTATTTGTGTAATTGAGCTATGAAAATAACCAGGCCACATCCTCACAGAAGAAAGCCAAGGATGCTCCAAGAATAAAAGCCAAGGACAGCTGTTTCCCTCAAGTGGCCACTGATGTTTTCCATATTCTAATGAAATGGGCCTACAATGTAAGCACTTATATATGCTAAATACATGCACAGGCAGAAATTAATGCAATGCCACTAATAAAGAGAGACAGTTGGCTGGGAGAAGCTTATGCAAATTGCGCAGAGGTTTTCAAGCCTGAGCGTACAGGGTTTTTTTTTAATACTCCATAAAATGAATTGAAAAATCAACAGAATTGAAATTGTTGAATTGAAGAATATGATGGAAATGAATGTGGAGCCACCAAACAGGAAAAGGATTTGTCAACCACAGACCTTCTATGTAGCTGGGACAGCACTACCTTTGTAGGCTTATACAATGATTACCTTTGTTGACCTCACGTCCTAGAAAACTAGAGAACCCCGAATATTGAAATGCATATGGGTCTTTCATCTTAAGATGAAGGGTGTGGCCGGCTTGGAGGTCCCTATACTTTACAAAAACTTTAGTGAAGAGGGCCTCGAACACATATAGCCACCTTTAGTATCTATGGCTGCTACAGGGGTCAGGTTGTAGCTGTAGCTATGTGGGTTGCAGTGGTGGCAGTCACACATTGGCACTACCATCTTCTATACATATGGCTACAGGGGTCAGGTTGTAGCTGTAGCTATATGGGGTGCAGTGATGGCAGTCACACATCGGCACTAACAATCTTCCTATATATGGCTAAAGGGGTCAGGTTGTAAGTGCAGCTATATGCGGTGATGAGGTGGCTGTCACAAGTTCGCGCTACCATGTTCCCTACATATAGGTATAGGGGTCAGATTTTAGGTGTAGCTATATGGGGTGCAGTAATGACAGTCACACATCAGCACTACCAATCTTCCTATTTATGGCTATAGGGGTCAGGTTTTAGGCATAGCAATATGGGGTGCAGTGGTGACAGTCACATATCAGCAGTACCAATCTTCCTATATATGGCTATAGGGGTCAGGTTGTAAGTGCAGCTATATGCGGTGATGAGGTGGCTGTCACAAGTTCACGCTACCATGTTCCCTACATATAGGTATAGGGGTCAGATTTTAGGTGTAGCTATATGGGGTGCAGTAATGACAGTCACACATCAGCACTACCAATCTTCCTATATATGCCTATAGGGGTCAGGTTGTAGCGGTAGCTATATGAGGTGCAGTGGTGGCAGTCACACATTGGCCCCACTATCTTTCCTATATATGGCTATAGGTGTCGGGTTTTAGCTGTTCCTATATGGGGTGCAGTGGTGGCAGTCACATATTGGCCCCACGATATTTCCTATATATGGCTATAGGGGTCAGGTTTTAGCCGTAGCTATATGGGGTGCAGTGATGGCAGTCACACATCGGCACTACCAATCTTCCTATATATGGCTATAGGGGTCAGGTTGCAGCTGTAGCTATATGGGGTGCAGTGGTGGCAGTCACTCATTGATCCCACGATCTTTCCTATATTTGGCTATAGGGGTCAAGTTTAAGGTGTAGATATATGGGGTGCAGTGGTGGCAGTCACACATCGGCACTACCAATCTTCCTTTATATGGCTATAGGGGTCAGGTTGCAGCTGTAGCTATATGGGGTGCAGTGGTGGAAGTCACACATTGGCACTACCATCTTCTCTATATATGGCTATAGGGGTCAGGTTGTAGCTTTTCCTATATGGGGTGCAGTGGTGGCAGTCACACATTGGCCCCACCATCTTTCCTATATATAGGTATAGGGGTCAGGTTTTAGGTGTAGCTATATGGGGTGCAGTGGTGGCAGTCACACATCGGCACTACCAATCTTCCGATATACAGTGTGGAAAGTATTCAGACCCACTTACATTTTTCACTCTTTCTTTCATTGCAGCCATTTGGTATTATCAAAAAAGTTCATTTTTTGGCTCGTTAATTTACACTCTGCCCCCCCCCCCCCATCTTGTAAGAAAAAACCCAGAAATGTAGATATTTTTACAAAATTATTAAAACAAGAAAAACTGAAATATCACATGGTCATAAGTATTCAGACCCTTTGCTCAGTATTGAGTAGAAGCACCTTTTGAGCTACTACAGCCATGAGTCTTCTTGGGAATGATGCAACAAGGTTTTCACCCCTGGGTTTGGGGATCCTCTGCCGTTCTTCCTTGCAGATCCTCTCCAGTTCCCTCAGGTTGGATGGTGAACGTTGGTGGACGCCATTTTCAAGTCTCTCCAGAGATGCTCAATTGGGTTTAGGTCCGGGCTCTGGCTATTGGTGCCTCTCCAAGTTTTCATACTTTTCAGAACACAGCTATACTGTGTTCTGATGAAAAGCAGCCCCTGTGATGGTCCTGGTCTGCTGGAGGAAACTGAGCATGATTGGGTGTGCTTGAGGGTGGTTAGAGTCAAGACCTGATTAGGTTAGTATATAAATCCACCGCACACCAATAGGAGATGCTTCTTCTGAAGGATATTTATTATAGATAGCTGGAATAAGACAGCAGATAGTTTGAGTATTGCACTATAATAATACAATAGTTACAGTAGTACAGAATGAGCATATAGTACATATATACATAAGCATGTATTATAATACAATGCGGACCAATAGATGCCTATATATTGTACGACGTTTCGGCTATATAAGCCTTTATCAAGTGACATCTAAGATGTATCAGGGTATATAGATAAGTAGATACGGCCAATAGTAGGTCAATAGGCACCAAATAAGTAGAAATGCAGTTCCAGTCCGCAGTGTGGAGGGTCTGTTGCCAACGAAGGAGGGCTTATGGAGAATCAGGAATGGACGCGCATGTCCGGAGGCATGAGGGAGAAGCCGGCTTCTCCCTCATGCCTCCGGACGTGCGCGTCCATTCTGAAACGTCGTACAATACATAGGTGTGCGGTGGATTTATATACTAATTTGAATATAGAGTTTTAGGTCTCTTCCACCTATCTGAAAGCACCCGCCCTCTCTATTGAATTTTGGTGTCCATCAGCATTTACTTACAATATAAGACCTGATTAGGTGTCATTTTTTGGACATGGTTAGCGGCGTGGTCTGGTGTGATGTCGCGGGCTTGGGTAGGACCCTCTGCACTGCTTTTTCCAGGGGCCCATAATGCTGTGAAGATAGCCCTGGTGGACTACTCCCTCCAACATGACACATAGAAAGCAGTGGATGATGCAGAATCACATGAGCGGGTGTATCCACAGATGGCCTAACACCACTCAGGAGACTCTTCCGAACTGTGGAATAAGGGTCGTAACCGTGTAACGCGATCAATTATTGACGTCTCATCTGCATGTAATAACTGCTCCTCCACACTTGACCTTAATCATTAAATTACAGCCGCCTGAGTCAATACGTATTAGCTGCAAGGTTAAACGCATCGCGAGCGCTGGGTGGGAGTTGTATGATAATGGAAGTTACGTGGTGATAATCTCTCGCCGTGTGCCCGAGCGATAATGTAAATGGTGTTATTGGAGAGCAGCAGGTGGTAAGATGACGCTTCCCGAATTATACAGTAGGAGCTGCCATGATCTTAATGTGGGGGAGAACAATTTAATGTGGTACGGCGGCGTTAAGCTCCTCGGCTGTTACAGGGATGACAATATAATGATCCCATCCATATGGCTCCCAGATAGCATTTGTTATAAGAAACAGCTATGTGTAGTTAGTCGATACTTTAATATGATTACCAGAGAGACGCTACCACGCGAAATTCAATTTACAGCAAAACCCTGCATAAATATATAGGATACTGGTTGAGTAAATGATATCCTATGGGCAAAGGACAATGGAAATCCTATTTGTATTAATAAACCGATGCAGCAAAGCTGAGATAGTGATTTAAAGGGGATTTCCACGACTCATCTCTCAGGATGAAAGGAAAAAAAATGGGACCTATTGTGCTTACAATGATGTTATAGGACCCCATCATTCAATGACTGTAGGCTCTGGTATGACAATTGGGGGACAGTAACATTGTGCTTACAATGATGTTATAAGACCCCATCATTCAATGACTGTAGACTTTGTTGTGACTATTGGGGAACAGTAATAAGAGGTTTAAAATGACATTACAAAACCCCATCATCCAATGGCTGTAGACTCTGGTATGACTATTGGGGGACAGTAACAATGTTTTTTTTTCCCAATCCCAAAGACATTAAAAGAAAAAAAAACCACCCATTCAAAATTAACTGAAACCCCTTTTGGAAAATGATTATTAGGGGCCCCAGAAACCCAATGTTTTTTTAAAACAATGCCCATTATAAAGAAAACCACCCCATCCAATAAACTGTGGGTTTTGGGTTTTTGACTTTTGGGGGGAACAGAAATTTAAGGGGGTTTTAAAAAAATGCCCTTCAAAATCCCAAATTTGATGAAAATGGCTATGGGCCCTTCCTTTTTTGGTGAACACTGGGGAAAAAATTTTAAAAATTTGGTTTTTACAATAAATTTCCCAAAGACCCCCCCCCCAACCCAAATTTGGCTCTAGACTCGGGGGTGACTATTTGGGGGGACAGAAAACATTGAAATTTAAAATGAAATTAAAAGACCCCCAAAAATTCAAGGTCGGGGAAAGGCTTCGGTAAAAAAATGGGGTACAGTAACAATGGGGGTTTTACAATAAAAATTATAAGTAAAACCAAATTCCATAAAATTGCCCTGAAACGCTTTGGTTTAAACAATTGGGGAACAATAAAAAGGGGGGTTTAAAAAATTGACACAAAAACCCCCAATGAACCAAGGGGTTATGGGCCCGGTGTGACTACTGGGGTAAAGTAATAAAAAAGTTAAACAATGACTTCAAAAAAAAAGGACCCCTAGTCCCAAAGGGGCAAATAGACTCGGTGTGACTATGGGGATTTACCAAATGTAAAAATATTTTACTATATATTTTTATATATATATATAAATAATTAATAATATATATAATATATTTTATTTTAATATTTTAAAAATGTAAAAAACACTAAAAATTTAAAAATGGTTTTTTTAATTTCAAAAAAAATTAAAACCCAATTTTTTTTAAATTTTTGAAGTCCAGAATTCCTGTACTTAGAAAAAACCACCCCCCCCCCCCTCCCCACGAAGGGAATTTAAATAGCATGGGCCCCCGTATCCGGGGTATACCTGGGTGGCTACACCCCCAGTGAAATACTAAAAAAGCCCTAATTTTACAACCCTCCCAAAAAACCAAACCCCCTTTCCAAAAGTTTTAAACAGATGCCCAACCTTTTTTAAAAACCCCCCCCACACACAATAAACACTGTCATTGTTTTTCTGCCCCCCGCAGAAGCGCGGGCCCCCGGGGTTTTGCCATCTTTTTTACGATAGTTAAAATAACCACCCTCATAAACAATCCCAAATGGGCCCCCCCCCATCTCTGAATATTTTTTGCCAGTAAAAAGGTGGGCGAATATGAGAGAGGAGGGGACAACCAACCCTTAAAAAAGACCGTGGGCCAGACCCTAAATCGTGGTTTTATAGCCTGGGGTTCAAATTTCCCCAAATTTAGCCTTTTTTTCCATTTTTTTTTTCCCCCCAAACCCCTTGGATCTTTAAGGCTGAAAAAAACCTTTAAGTGGGGAAATCTTCTGAGTTTTTTTCCTTCCCCTTTTTTTTTTTCATAAAATGAAATTTAAAAGCCTTTAAAGTCATATTATTTTTTTTTAAATTCTGTTTTTTTTGGGAAAGCACTTGGGGAAAAAAAATTTTAATATTAAAAGTTTGCCCTTTTAAAAACTAATTCTTGTTTTTTTTTGCAAAGGATCCCCTTTTTCCCTTTAAGGGGTGTATTTTAATTTTTTTAGCTTTCTTTTTTTTTTGAACCCGTGGGTACGCTTTTTTTTTTAAGTGGGTTTTTTTTTTAAAAAATAAACGTTTTGGGAAAACAATTCCTTCCTTTGGGTGAAATTTTTTTGTTTTTTTATTATTTAAGGGAAGGTGGGGCAGCGGTATTTCTGGGGTGCTGGGAAAGCTTGTGGTTTTGGGTTTTTTGCTTTGAAATTTGCCCACCTGAATTTAAAAAGTGAGCGCAAAATGGAATAACTTCCAAAACCCCCTTGGCAGTTGGGGCCCCCATTCCCCCGGGGGCTTGGGGAGCCCTGTAAAGTGAAAAAAATTTGGGGGGCCCCAAAACCCGGGGGGAATAATTTTTTTTTTTTTATTGCAGCAATTTTGTGCTTTGGTTTTTTTAAACAATTAATTCCCCCGCCCTAAAAGCCCCGTCTGTTAAAACTTTTGGGGAAAAATTACACCAGTCCTTTCAAAAAAACTAACCGGGGAGTGGGTTACTTTGGGGCAACGCACAATCAGTTTTTCCCCTTTCCCCTTTTTCTTTTTTTAAACCTTTTTTTTGGCAAAAGGTGCTGTGTGGAAAATGGCAAAACCCTTAAAAAGAAAACAAAACAAAAAATTTCTTTTTCACCTATGTTGGGGGAAAAAGATAATTTAAACCCCCGCAAAGAAAAAAAGGTTTTTTGCTGATCCGTGAGCCCCCAGTGGAGGCAAGATTTAAAAGCAGCTGGAAAAAGGGCCCCTCAAGAACAAACGGGCAACCCACAGGCCCCAAATTTACGGAAAAATTTGCTCCCCAAATAATTTTTTTCCGAGGACAAACCCCCCCAGCGGCAGTTTTTTAGGGGGGCATGGACCCCCTGCCCCGGGGAGGGGGTTTTTGGGGAGCAGCTTGGCGCCTTTTTTGGGCTCTAATTTTTTGCCTACAAAAATGATCCTGGGGAAAAAACCCAAAAAGGGAGGGGGAGAGAGGGCCAGGCTGAACGTCCCCGGCCGTTTAGAGAGGCGGGGGCCCAGGGGGCCAAGCAGGAAGAACGAAAAGGGTTGGGGGAGGGGTCAAACTAGAGGGGACCCTCAAACTACCCCTGGCACAACTTGAAAAGGGGGGTGAGGCTTTTCCACGGCCCCCAAAAACCCCGGAAAACAAACCCTTTTTAAAAACCCCCACTAGAACCCCTTTTTTCCCTTTTAAAGGAAAAGAAGGGGGACTTAGATGTTTTTTTCCCACGAGAATTTGAAAAAGGGGCTTTTCAGACCCAATATCATCTGCTTTAAGACCAGTGGGTTTACGATAACTTACCCCAGGAACCCAAGGGGGAAAAAAACCTTGGGAAAGGTTTTTTTTTTGGATTTTCCCCCCCCAAAGCATGAAAAGGGGGGCTAAAGGAAAAGGGCCCTAAAAAAAGAACTTTTTTGGTCAAGAAAATCCCCCTCACTTTTCCGGAAAGGGGTTTTTCGCAGGGAAAATTTTGGAAAATCTTCAGAAAAGGGGCCCCAAATGACGGGTTTCACAGATTTTGGGGAAACACTTTAAATGCCACCCGCAAGCCCAAAGGGTTTAAAAGGGCTCCCCTGTTTCCACTTTGACGACCTGTTTAAAACCCAATTGAAACAAGGAGCAAAAACTTTCTTCCCATATCTGGGCCTTCAGAGGGTTTGTCAATTTTTTCTGCGACTGGAAACCCCAAGACCCTCCAGGAAGGCGCGGCAAAAATGGGGAGGGCTCCTATGTTGCCAACAGGATTCCAAACCCGGAGAAAAAAACCCGAGTCCACCTGGGGGGAGGTTTAAGCCCCCCGCTGGGGATTCCCCCCCCTTTTTCCGCCCCATCGATCAAACCCGGGGAACCCTCCTATAAAATCAAGGGACCCGGGGCCCCCCCCAGACCCAAACCCCCCATTGAAATGACATGGGGCAAATGTTTTTTTATGCAAAAAAGTGGGGCATGTTTTTTGCCCCTTGTCCCCGAACCCCCCGGGGAGGAAGGGGGCCCCCAAAGGGGCCCCGAAAAAAACCCCCGTAACAGGCCCCCCTTCCCATCATCCCTTTTAACTGGGGGACTTGCAGGAAAGGAGAAAGCAAAAAACCTTTAAGGGGGCCCCACCCGGGGGGGAAAAAGAACCCCCCTGGGCTTCAAAAACAGTGGAAACAAGGGGCCCGTAGTTCGTCCAGAGATGGGGAAAACTAGAAAGGGAAATTTTTCCGGGAAAAAAACCCATGGGCCCCTGATGGATTTTTGGGGGGTTTTTCCCCCTCTTATAAAAACCCCTGGCTTTTGTGTTTTTTCTGGACGGGGAGCCCGGGCCGAGGGGGTGAGAGAACCCCCCGGGTTTTTTTTTTTGCTTTTTTCCCCCAAACCCCCCTATTTTCCAAATTTTTCCCGGGGCCCCGATTTTGGGGGGGTATTTCCCAAGGGAAATTTTGTTTTTTAGCTTCCCCCCCCGAAGGCAACCCCCCCAAACAAACCCAGATTAAAATTTATTTCCCCCAAGAGACCTTGGGGCCATACTTTTTTGGGAAAAAGCCCCAGAAAGTTTAAGGGGGGAAAACTGACAGTGGGAAAGTACCTCTGAATGATGCCAAAATGAAATGTTTTAAATGTGGGAAAAAGACTGGGCCCCTTTTTGTCCCCCCCCCCACCCTTTTTGGGGCCCCAGTTTCCCGGGTGCCTGCAATCCTCAGCTTTTGGGGTGTCGGGCCCGACCAGCCCCCAAGGCCCAAATGTTTTTTGGGGAGGGAAACCCAAATTTTTGGGGAGGGTGAGGTTGGGAAAAACTCTGGTTAAACCCCCCCCAAAAAAAACCCCCTTCCTTTTCTGACATTCCCCCCAAAAGCTCCTCAAAATGCTTTTTCCCGTATCCCGATCACAGGGGGGAGAGGGGCTTCCCAGGCCCAGACCCCCCTGCCCCCTTTTCGGAGTTCCCGATAATCACGGGGTTTTCATGGGGAACAAACGAGCCCAAAAACCCAAATCTTAAAAAAATTAGGAAAAACCCCGATAGCACCCACGATGGGGTTGGGCCAATTAAAAACCCATTTGGGAAAAACCAAAGGGACCCATCCCTTAAATTTTTCACCCCTCCTAAATATCAAGCCCAAACCCCCCCAAAACACCTTAAAGGAAAAAAAACTGTCTTTTTAACTATGTTTTTTTTGGGATACTTCTTTTGGGCTTTTGATGTTAATTTTAAAAACCCGTGGGTTGTAAAACACAAACCCCGTTGTTGGGGGGCCTGGGTGATTTTAATTCCCCCAGCCTTTGTTTCTGGATGTTAAAAGGTTTTTTATAAAAGGGTGGTTTTTGGGGGCCCGAAAATTTGGGGTTTTTTACACTGTGGGGTTTTGGGGGGCCCCCCGATGTAAACCCAGCCCACAGATAAAAAACCCCCAAAAATGTTTTGAACCTTGGGTGACTTAAACCCCCCAACCCCGTAATGCCCGGGGGGCCCGCTGTAAAACTAAGCTTGCCAGCATGAAAATTGGGGCCCGTTTTTTTTGGACAAAATGATTTTTTCCCAGCCCCGGGGGGCTAAACTCCAAACCGTTAAAGGAAAAAAAATAAAAGATGTATCCAAGCCCTGAGGGCGGATCTCATACCGGTTATGGAAATAATGATGTATCCAAGCCTGGAGGCGTATCTCAGACTGCATAGGACACTAATGATCTTATCCTAACCTGACGGTGTATCTCCGACTGGTAATGACAATGATTCATGTATCCCAAGCCTGAGTGTGTATCTCAGCACTGTTTTAGACACTAATAATGTATCTAGGCCTGAGGTGTATTCCCATATGGTAATGTGGGGGATGGCCATCCCTGAGTCTGGTGTTCCATATCCAACAGCTCAGTGGATGGCCTGAGTCCAATGATGCATGTCAATCTGTTTATGGCACAGTAAGAAGTGTATCCAAACCAGTAAAGTGATTGCTCCTGTCAGCCCTGTGGTGGGTATCCAACCCCATGGAGTGTGATGTGAACCATTCCAAGCTGTTGGGATTCCAAAGACAAACCTGTGGATTATCTTTGCTGAGGTTATTCCCCGGGTCTGAGGGTGGTAAGGGTTTTAGACCCCAGTCATAGAGGTGATGTGTCCCCCACATGTAACGTTTGATATGTTACTGCCCAAGCGGGAGTCCTCCAATGCCCGATACTGATAGTTTCAGATACAACACGGAATTGAGTGTGGTAATGCCGATGGGTCCTCTCACCAGGGGAGTACCGGAGGCGGACTCCTGGGGATGGCAGGTGAGCCCAGTCCCCCACGCCCACCCCTCCGAAAAGGGGTGAGGTGTGATGTAAGTACACTGAAATTAAATGTCTTTTAATTCATCATTAAACCATTTCTTAAATTGTGAAGTCCAGAATTCCTGTAGCTTAGAATACCACCCCCCACCGTCTCCACCTGTAGGGTGAATTTATACATGGTCTGTATCCTGTGTATAAATCCTGTGTGGCTACAGCCCAGTGCATATCTGATATGCCCTAATCTATTACAACTCATACCATAAACAATCCCCATCCAGTAAAGTTTAACAGATGTCACCTTTGACCCCCTCCTCCCCGCCACAAAAACACAGTCATTGATCGCCCCCAGCAGAATCGCAGTCCGTGATTTCCATCTTTTGGCGATAGTAAGCAAACCACGTCTCATAAGATAATCAAGTGTCCACCAATCCGGAATATCTTATAGTCCAGTAAAAGAGTAGGCGAATATGAGAGAGGAGGGGACAACCTAGACAGGTATACAGACAGCGAGCCAGACTCTAGTCTGTGATCATTAGCCTGGTGTTTCAATTTCAGATTGAGCTGTGTTTATCCATTTCTTTCACCAATACCCCCTTGAGATCTGAAGGCTGAAACACCATGAAAGTGTTAAATCTTCTGATTTTTTCTCATCCCTTTTTTATTTTCATAACTGATTGATGCGTATGCCATAGTTATTGTTATTATATTCTGTTGTATGTAAGCACTGAAAATCGTTTTTTCCATTTTAATATAAAGTTAGCCTTAATACGTAAGTCTTGTTGTTGCACGGATCCCAATACCTTTGAAGGAGTGTATATTTATTTTATAGCTGCTTTAAGCAGTGAGGTACGCAATTTTTTATACATGTTTGTTTTATTAATAACTGTTAGAACTCAGATTCCTTCCGTCTGATTCCTTGTTTGATTATTGAAGAAGGTGGTGGCAGCGGTAATTTATGGGGGCTGGGAACTGTCTTGTGGTACTATTTATGCTTGATATTCGCTACCTGGACATTGAGAAGTGACGCAAGTGATGATAATCTACCCCCATTACAGTGGCCCCCGAGTCACGTGCTGGTGAGCGTGAACGTGACAATATATTATATATATATATATATAATATATAATATATATATATATATATATATATTTTATATATACACATATCTATAATAATACATATATATACTATAATGCATTGCTCCCCTCTCTAGTAATCACAATCAGAGTCCACAGCTATTGGAATTCACATATATCCTATGATATCATTAAGTGCATATATATATAAAATGGCATCATGAGATATAATTATTCAATAGTTTTAGGATTTGCTGTGATTACTAGAGGGAAAGCAATAACATCATATATATCATCATCATCATCATCCAATGGCTGTAGGCTCTGGCGTGACTACTGGAGGACAGTAATAGCCTATGTACAATAGCATTATGAGGCCCCATCATCCTATGGCTGTAGGCTCTGGCGTGACTACTGGGGGACAGTAATAGCCTAAGTACAATAGCATTATGATTCCCCATCATCCTATGGCTGAAGGCTCTGGAGTGACTACCTGAGGACAGTTATAGCATGTTTATAATGATATCATAAAACCTACTCATCCAAAGGCTCTAAGCTCTGGTGTGACTACAGGGAGAACGTAATAGTGTGATCATAACGAAATCTTATGACCGCATCATCCAATGGCTGTAACCTCTGGTGTAACTACTGGGTGGACATAAGTAGTGTATTTCTAATGACGATCCCATCATTCAATAGCTGCAGGCTGATGTAAAGCTTCATCAATGGTAATATAGTGCTCTTTTGGTATAATTTTCTTTCCCTATTTCTTTCAAAATGTTTGGTAACGTCCCAGAAAACTCTCTTCACCTTTTGGGTCTTTAACCTTGTTTCCACTTCACTATTACAAGAAATGCATAAAGGGCTTGTCCAGCAGCAAAAAAAAAATATATTCTAATAATTATAATCTAAATACTATCTCACCATCGTTTGACATTTTTGTAGTCTCATTACATTTTCTTCCTGCAGTAATAAATCAGCTGTTTGATGACAGGAACCTCAATGGCTCTATGTCTGCATACACAGGAAACAGCTCTGTGTGGAGCCCAGGAGATCAGAATAGATGTGGCTTCTTCAGGGCAGCCACTCCCCTTTAGTCCTGCCTTCCAAGGCTTTCAACATGATATAAAAACATAGGGTGTGCACTAACAATACGATTGGGAGGGAAGATGATAGACAAAGCACAGCAAAGGATTAAGGTTTGTAACTTTACAGAGTAAAGGGAAGCAGCTTTCAAACTGGCCAACCTTTTGCCTAGGAACACCCTTGATTGATTGATTTGCCAGAAGTTCATTTGGGGGTAGGATTTGTATAAAGCCCTCCCCTTTTGGAGTCTCCCAGAAGAAACAGGAGGATTGGGAGGTGTGAATTTCCCAGAAGCATAAATTATAAGCCAAAGCATCAGACTAGCCCCGGATACTGAAGTTTATTGCCCACAAATGTTTATGCTCACGCTCCCCCGGCAGTGATGGGGTTAACATAGATGAGGACTCCTCAGTTGAAAATATGAAAAGGATCAGAGATTTTTTTTCCCCTGAGCAGAGTTTCAATATCATATATAAAAGTCACAGTTTAAAGGCTAATTCCATGAATGGAGATGAGCTGAAATAGCAATTAGTATGCAAGACTGATATGAAAGACAAACATAGAGAGCAGCGCGACCCATCCATCAAGGGTTATTTGCATGTGTAAATGTCAAAATATCACCTCGCTGCGACCTTACTGGCAGTCTGTGCATCCGGGCATCATGGGACGGGGCTGCTCACATGCCATGGACTGATGCTATTTCCAGCAGCGTGGAGAGACGCTGCACTTCTAGTCCCAATGCACTAGCATGTCACTGTGCAGAGATGTGCAAATGTGGATACTGATTCTAGATTAGCACATATGCCCCTGGTGGTTATTTTAGAAGCAGATTGAGAAATACAATCTAAATCGGGGTGACCTGAATTGCTACTTATATAAAAATCGCAGATACCTTGTCCCAGGATGGTGACTGTATAGAAAAATGCACCCGCTCAAGGGCATAGTTCCTGCCCCAGTACAATATAATACAATAATATAATTATCTATCTGCTACACTGCTGAGTGCAGGGACAGGGCACAGTGGAGTGAGTTTGGATGGGACGACCTCCTTCTCCTCCCTCACCTTGGTACCACCCACATCATGTCCCAGTACAATATAATACAATAATATAATTATCTATCTGCTACACTGTTGAGTGCAGGGACAGGGCACAGTGGAGTGAGTTTGGATGGGACGGCATTCTTCTCCTCCCTCACCTCGGTACCAACCACATCACACAATGGTCATTCCTGTACAATGCTTTGACATGTGCATTTGCTGTGAGTGTAGCAGGAGCCGCTCTCTGCTACACAGGTGAGTGGGTATAGCAGCATGGTTCTCCCTCAATCCCACAGTGTCCTCTACAGTGTAAACAATTAGTTTTCAGGTCCCCTCTATTGGCCCGCACACTGTATATCAATGCCTTGACTTATCATGTGATCATTCAATTACATTGTGGCAGCATTTTGGATACAAACTGACAGAGAACACGCTAAGGCATATACTCTGGAGTCTATGTGCACATTATAGATTATGAGAGTTTGTAGTCTGCAAATGAAAGTCTATAGCAGTCTACAATGTGCAAGAAGACTCCAGAGCATATAATCTTATAATCTGCAAATTGCTTGCAGACAATGATAGTCTGAAAAGAAAACGCAGAATACAGCAAAATACTGTACTTATATTTTCACATTACACCCACACTTACTATTCAATATATATAGTATATAAATATATATATATATAATATATATTATATATATATATATATATATAATACTATATATATAGTATATATAAATATATATATATATATATACCTTTGCGTTTTCTGTGTCAGTTTGCAGCCAGAATGCTGCCACCATGTGATTGAATGGCCACATGATCTATATCTATCTATATATCTCGTATCTATCTATCTATATATCTCGTATCTATCTATCTATATATCTCGTATCTATCTATCTATCTATCTCCTATCTATCTATCTCATATATATCTATCTCATATCTATCCTATCTATCTCAATATCTATCCATCATCTCATATCTATCTATCTATCTCTTTCTATCTAACTATCTATCTATCTATCTATCTATCTCATATCTATCTATCTCATATCTATCTATCTCATATCTATCTATCTATATATCTATCTATCTATCTATCTATCTATCTATCTCATATCTATCTATCTATCTATCTATCTATCGAGCAAATAATGCCAATTGACCTGGTCTACTAGACTGTAACCGAGAGATAGATAGATAGATAGATAGATAGATAGATAGACAGATAGATAGTGATATTTATATATATGATACAGTCTAAACTAGGCCAATTTGCACGACTTGCTCGAGGTAGATCTGTGGATAATGCAAAAATATTATTATATTGCTGTATTCTGGGTTTTATTTTCAGACTATCATTGCATGCGATTTGCAGATTATTTCCTCTTTATAAACTACTATAGACTAACTTCCATTTGCAGACTACAGACCGTCTTAGTCTGGATCCAATTTGCAGGTGATAGGGTATCATAACTTTGTTCTACTTTGCAGATTACAGGTTGCCATAGTCCGGATCCTTTTTTCATTTTGTGGGGTAACATAATCCTACCAATTTTGCAGAAATGCCATACATATATTTGCAGTACATGTACATGTTGCCATGCATTTGATATCTTTTGCAGATTACAGGCCGCCATACTCTAGGTCCATTTTGCAGATTATAGAAGACCATTACCTGGTTCCACTTTATAGTCTTGATCAGTTTTGCATTTAATACACTGCTACAGTCTAGATTAGTATTACAGATTACAGATTGATATAGTCTAGATTAGTTTTATTGATTGAAGATTGTTCTAGTCTAGATCAGTTATACAGATTATAGACTGCCATAGTCTTGATCAATTATACAGATTATAGACTGCCATAGTCTAGATCAATTATACAGATTACAGACTGCCATAGTCTAGATCAATTATACAGATTACAGACTGCCATAGTCTAGATCAATTATACAGATTATAGACTGCCATAGTCTAGATCAATTATACAATTAAAGAACTGCCATAGTCTAGATCAATTATACAGATTGACCAGACTGCCATAGTCTAGATCAATTATACAGATTACAGACTGCCATAGTCTAGATCAATTATACAGATTATAGACTGCCATATCTTAGATCCATTGTGCAGATTATATGCTGCTGTAGTCTGGACTCAGTCTGCACATGGCAGGCTGACATAATTTCAATTTGTGTAAATTAAAGGCTGCTCCAGTCTGGATCCATTTTGCCAAAAAAAAGATGACACGGACTGGAACTGATCTGGAGATCTGGATTATAGTCTCCAATAGTTTAAGACATCCAATAATTTTAGCCACAATAGTGTTGGAACTGTCCTGAGTATGGGTGGGTTCATTTACCATACACAGTGTAAGTCAACTGGATCTAAATAAAAACCACAATATGAGCAGGATGGCAATGATTTACCGTGCACACGGATAGCAGTGTGACTATGGGATTGAAAATATGGCTGCCTGTCACTGCACTGTATGACATAGTGGGCAGAGATAGACAAGATGATGTCAGCAGCGGGAGACGAGTGTGCTGATTCTGTAGGGGGCAGTGACTCGTCCAGTCATATGAGTATGTCATTAATATAAGGCTGTATGCCATGGGTTCATATTGTAAGATAGGCAGGGCTAGAACATAGGTATACAGACAGACAGATGTACATACAGACAGACAGACAGACAGACAGATAGATAGATAGATAGATAGATAGATAGATAGATAGATAGATAGATAGATAGATAGATATGGGATAGATAGATAGATATGGGATATATAGATAGATAGATAGATAGATAGATAGATAGATAGATATGAGATAGATAGATAGATAGATAGATAGATAGATAGATAGATAAATAGATAGATATGGGATAGATAGATAGATAGATAGATAGATAGATAGATAGATAGATAGATATGGGATAGATAGATATGAGATAGATAGATAGATATGAGATAGATAGATATGAGATAGATATGAGATAGATAGATATAATAGATTTTATTGAATATTTTAAATTAGGAAGAGTATATATTAGCATGATGCTCGCACATTTGGCTGCTCCCTGTCTTTCAGGCCTCGGGCTGTATAATCTGTGACTTACGGTTCAGGGGCAGGCTGGCGTTACTCGTTCCTAGCTTGTTTATCGCTACACATGTGTAATTGCCGAAGTGCTCTTCTGTTACATTAGAGACGTGCAGGATCGATCTGGTGTTGTAATTCTTTATGAAGATGCCTCGCTGTCCATTTGTGAGCCTAGGAGAAAGAAATCACCAATGTCAGATGTTGCACAGATAGAGTAGTCTTTAGTGAAGCATTAGGCTCACTAGGCTAACCAGTCATCAGTAATACTATTTTAGATTTCATGGGTTTGTACAACCTCTGAGTTGTATGGATGTATACTGTCCATCCATCTATCTCATATCTATCTATCTATCTATCTATCTATCTATCTATCTATCTCATATCTATCTATCTATCTATCTATCTCATATCTATCTATCTATCTATCTATCTATCTATCTATCTCATATCTATCTATCTATCTATCTATCTATCTATCTCATATCTATCTATCTATCTCATATCTATCTATCTATCTATCTATCTCATATCTATCTATCTATCTATCTATCTATCTATCTATCTCATATCTATCTATCTCATATCTATCTATCTATCTATCTATCTCATATCTATCTATCTATCTCATATCTATCTATTTATCTCATATCTATCTATCTATCTATCTATCTATCTATCTATCTATCTATCTATCTATCTATCTATCTATCTATCTATCTATCTATCTATAACACGGCATGCTGTGCTATTTGTTCGGTTAAAATGATGGACACCGCGATGGAAAACCAAGGAACTTCATTGAAGTCAATGGGGTCCATCAGACTCCGTTGGTGTCTATAGAAAGACAAGTCAGGTTTCACCTCTAGAACAGAGGTTTTGAACACAACCTCTGATGCAGGTATAAACTAGCCCCAAGTCAGCGCCCTATGGGGACACAGTTCCTTTGTCTTCTTAGGCAATCTCTGCACCACTTACGGACTGTGTAATGTGCAAAATAACCCACAAATAAGTCAGCTCACTCAAAAATTAGGGACCAAGACACGTTTAAACAGCACAGAAATTCCCAGGGAGTCCTGAGGATATGAATTCCAATAGATCAGTATGTAGATCCAGCTTCAATAAGATCAGCTTTGTGTTGCTGAAAACAAACTTTAAATCCATGCTTATAAAATTCCAGCAAAAACATCCACCTAGACAAACGCAGACGCATTTCAGATCAGTCCCTGGTCAAACCATATACAAAAGAAAAGTACAGCTTCCTTATAGAGGAGAAAGACGAGTCACGCATCTGCCAATCACCAAAGGAGACACGTGGCCCCTCCACAACCAGCGCTTCACTCATCTATAGCCATTTATAATAATACAACAATAACTTACTTCTTATCCCCTTTGTACCACTCAAACGATGGAGTAGGGACGGATGCTGTCTCGCACCTGATGAGTCCTGTTTTTCCAAGTGAAACCCCCGATGGTGTTATTTCAAGAATTGTTGGTGCAACTGGAAAAAAAAAAGTCAATGTTTTAAACAGTTGCCTCAATATATTGACATAACCTCTATAAACTACATATGTCAATATGAATATTCCTTTAATCCAGCATCTAATGGTTCAGGGGTCTTGGTTATTCAATGGATCAAATAGAAAATGGTGCAAATTCAATACATGTAAACAGGGGTGCAACTAGAATACATGAGCCCACATCACCTAAATTAAATGGGCCCCCATCACCTAATGACAGCAGCATAAGTAGCTATAATCAGAGGTATAAATAATACTGCAATGTATCAGGGAACCCATATAACAGTGCTGGAGAGCAGATAGCAACCAACTACTTGTTCCCTACAATAATGACCAATGTTCTTGTATCTGAGTGGGGCCCCTGTTCCTCTGGGCCCCATAGAAGTCGTTATGGCTGCTATGGCTATAGTTACACCAGTGCACGGTCTTGATAAAAGTCCCTACATAGTCCATACGTCTAGGACTAGGTATATCTGTTGGTCCTGGTACAACCATGGACTATCACAACCAATGTGCAAAGTCAAAGTTGTGCAAAATTTCTGCCTTGACTGAAATTCATATTCATAGAACAACGCATAAAGCTGTACATATATTTGGTCTGATTCCACCGGCCATACTGTTCACCAGGTGAATATGACAGACATTTCTTTCAATGGTGTCCAATATTGCAGCTACCAGGTCCCTAAACTTGCTATATGTGCAAACATGAGCAACAAAATAATGGTACTGCAGGAACAGATGGAAACCAAGGGAGGAAGCCATATACAGAACATCAAAGGCCTCCTTGTATTTAGTGCAAAAGAGTAGGGGACAATCATGTTTACTATGGACCCAAATAAGTGGAATGTTCCTGTGGATGTGAATTGACATCTGATAACTATCTCATTAAACCTGTCAGAAGAATTAAGAACCCAACATCACCACCAACCAGTTGTCTAGGATTTTTCTGCTCAAATTGGTTTAACACAGGTTCAACCAAACTCATGAAAAAATTCAGGTTTCTAATTTTTATTCTCACTCTACCTCTGACTATAAACATAACCTTAACTTTTCCGAGAGCTTGATAAATATTTTGCACAGGGGCTCAGGAGCTTCAGAGTAAACCCCCGCTATTACTGGGATACTGGCATTTATACCATAGGGAAGAAATGTTTTATACTAAAGTCATCATGTTACAATATAACTTCTATACTTTGCTCATTAAACTGCCTTACTATGTTCATTAAGTTTTCAGACTCTACTCATCAGACTTCTGCACTGTGGGCATCATATTACTATACTATGGTTCCATACTCTGCTCATCAGACTTCTGCACTGTGGGCATCATATTACTATACTATGGTTCCATACTCTGCTCATCAGACTTCTGCACTGTGGGCATCATATTACTATACTATGGTCCATACTCTGCTCATCAGACTTCTGAACTAAGATTTTTTTATTTCTATCCGATGCTGATCACACATCTATATTATACTTTTCAAAGTACTATGCTATAGTCATTAGGAATGACCTGTATGAATGGGCCAAAATGCGCCAAAGTTTGGCATGAAACTGCCAAAAAAATCTCCAGGGCGGGAAAAAACAAAGTTTGGAACTAACCTCTTTATTACAATCATCAACATCATGAAAAGGGGGTATCCTACTAATTCAAAAACGTATGATCATTTCCCCCCAAGAACCTGAAATATTTATTACAAGATAAAAAACCGCCCTGTGCAGGGACAGAACTTACGGGTGGGGGAGGACTTAGGCCGGGTAATTTCAAAGTTTTTAGGAAACCAAAATTTCCCCAAAAACTGCTGGATCCAAAACCAAACCCCAACCCCCCAAAAAAATGCGCTGGGGGGGCCGACAAAACCTTTCCAGGGTTCCCCCAAATTGGGGGGGGTCCATAGACCCCAAAAAAACCCGGGCTTCCACACTGCTGGAGGGTCCATAGAGCCAACACCAATCCGGGGGACCACCTGCTGGAGGGCCATAGACCCCAACACCCCCCCTTTGGGGGGGAAACCAGGTGGGGGTCCAAGAGCCAACACCACCATCCGGGGGGGCACAGCTGCGGGGAGGGTCCATAACCCAAACCCCCCCCTTCCGGGGGGCCCCCCTGTGAGGGCCATAGAGCCAACCCCACCATCCGGGGGGGAACCAGCTGCGGGGAGGGTCCATAGAGCCAACCCCAAACCACCCAGGGGGACACAGCTCGGAGGGCCATAGAGCCAACACCACCATCGGGGGGGCACAGCTGCTGGGGGTTTCATAGAGCCAAACCACCACCCGGGGGGCACAGCTGCTGGAGGGGTCCATAACCCAAACCCCACCATCCAGGGCTCCACGCTGCTGGGGGGTCCATAAGCCAAACCCCCATCCAGGGGAAAAAACAGCTGCTGGAGGTCCTAGAGAACACCCCCCAAAC
This sequence comes from Phyllomedusa bahiana, assembly GCA_025379985.1. Taxonomy (NCBI): domain Eukaryota; kingdom Metazoa; phylum Chordata; class Amphibia; order Anura; family Hylidae; genus Phyllomedusa; species Phyllomedusa bahiana. Next base: position 16,070 of record JAODAL010008676.1, on the reverse strand, counting down.
CAGGGGTTCCACAGCCTGGAGGGGCCATAGAGCCAACACCCCCCCCACCAGGGGCCCCACACTGCTGGAAGGTAAAATAGAGCCAACACCCCATCCCGGGGGGCCCACAGCTTGGAGGGCATAGAGCCAACACCACCATCCAGGGCCCCACCAGGTCAACTGAAATCCCATTCTGAGAATTAGGGGCCAGGGCAGTATTTTGGGAAAGTCTTGGGGCCTGCTCTTCCAACCCAAAAATGTTTTGCTGCAAGATCCCTCCCCCCCCCAGTAAGGTAATCGCTTTTAAATGCGGTATGTGATCTGCAAGGATGGATTCATACCCAAATCGGTTGAGAAGGTCTTCCACATGGATGAGTGGCCCAAAGGATGTCATGAAAACATTCCTGAGACCAAAACCCTTCCCGCTTGTATTCTTCCAGCAATGGTTGCAGGATTTTATTGTCTCATGGTTATCCCCTGATACAACAACATCCATCTCTTCGATCAAAAAAGAAAGCATAACTCATCAGAGAATCCAACCCTTTGCCAATCAGCAGAGATACAATTCCAATTCTGCTATGAAAATTGAGGTATTTTCTGCTGATACAACTTGGTTAGCAGAGGTGCGATGACATCTGCCTTCTCCGGGCCCCTAGGCATAGGGTTAGCAGAGGTGGTGATATCCGTCCCTTGTCGGGGGCCCCATACACAGGGGTTTAGAGGGGTGCAGGAAATTCCATCTGCTCGGGGGGCCCCATACACAGTAGGGTTAGAGAGGTCATGCCCCTCCTCTGCTCCGGGGGCCCCATAACAGTAGGGTTAGAGGGGTGCAGTGACCCCCTTTTCCCGGGGCCCCCATACACAGTAGGGTTAGAGGAGGTGAGTGCCCCCTTTCCCTCTGCTCTGGGCCCCTACACGAGGGTTATAGGGTGCAGGACTCTATCTGCTCCGGGGCCCCATACACGTAGGGTTAGTGAGGTGAAATGACCTCCATCTGCCCCGGGGGCCCCCATACACAGTGGTTAGCAGAGTGCAGTGAACCTTCTGCCCCGGGGCCCCATACACATAGGGTTGGGGGGCAGTGCATCTTCTGCCCCGGGGGCCCCCATACACGTAGGGAAGCAGAGGTGCAGTGAAACCCTTTGCTCCCGGGGCCCCATAACAGTAGGGTTAGCAGGGTGCAGTGACACCCATCTGCTCCGGGCCCCAACACAGTAGGGTTAGAATGCAGTAAAATTTCCCTGCCCCGGGGGCCCATACACAGTGGGTTAGAGAGTGCAGTGCATCTTCTGCCCCCGGGCCTACACAGTGGGGTTTTGCAGAGGTGCGTGAATCTTTTTCCCCCAGCCCCATACACTGGGTTAGCGGGGGCGTGACATTATTCTCCGGGCCCCCCAAACCAGTAGGGTTAGCAGAGGTGCAGTGACATTTCTGCTCCGGGCCCCATACACAGTAGGGTTCAGAGGTGCAGTGAATTTTCGTCTGCCCCGGGCCCCATAAAAGTGGGGTTAGCGGGCGTGAACCCGTCTCCCCGGCCCCATAACAGTAGGTTACAGAGGTGCATGACATTTGTCTGCCCCGGGGCCCCAAAAGTTGCTTTGGTTAGACATCGGTTGTCTTTTGCCCGTAAGTAGTCGTCCCACGCCCCTTGAACCTGGGTTCACCTAAAAATCAATGGCATGGGATGCTCCAGAGTTTCCATGTTGCTTATTCACAATAGCACCATTTCTCCACTCACAATACACTTTCACCACAGCAGCACAAGCACAGTTCATAAACGGCACAGAAGAGATACCACCACCATTGGCCAAAAAACCCAACAATCATCCCTTTTTGCAACTCTGATAAATTGTCCCTTTTACCCATGACCCCAATAAGAGTGCACAGACCGCCTATTGCACACCTTATATACCCACCAAGCCAGCGCACCACACGCGACCCCCTTCATGAGCTACGTGCTTGCTAATGTCAGAATTAGTAGGTGGCCATAATAATGCGTCTGGACTGTGTACGGTTACGATATTAACCTGCTCATCCTCCTTGCACACTACGCTCCTCTAAGATCACGCCGCTTCCATGCTACGCCAACATCAGCAAGAAAAAGCGACGCGCCGCTTCTGTCAGTCACGGACGATCCGCTCCACTGCTGGGACATCCCCCTTCATCTCCATCAATCCTCCGCTGATCGGAGCGGTTGGGCTTAATATCAGCACCCGCGCTGCATACAAATCCTAAATGTCAGGGGCGGCGGTGCGGCGGCGCGAGGTGCGGTGGCATTCACACGGCTACAGAGGGGATGCGGAATCAGCGGCAGGAACAGGTTCTTGTCTTTTAACATTTTAATGAGCTGTGGGACTTTTGTGCATATTAGTTATGTTGCCCTAATTACCATGCTATAAAATTCTAAATGATGCATTTCATATTTGAATTACAAATGCTGTTTAAAAGCCTATGCAATGGACAGTAAATTATTATAACTAGCAAGTGCATAATCAGTAGAAGCTGAATTTATTAACTTTTACACTCGGCTTCCATAGGAGGAACTTTGCAATTTACCTTTGTTGATTATCCGCATAATATGATTAAACAAACTTTTTCTTAATGTAATTAATTCCGCTGTAGCCTGTATTAAGCCCAGGTAATTCCGACAGCTTCTTACAGGACCAATTGCAATTTATACCACGGGCTTAAACTGTTATTTCCTGGTGATTATCACCGACGTCTTATGTTTGCGGCGCGGAACAATTCTGTTCATTTCTGCTTCTTTATAAATCAAAGTCCATCCAGCAATTAGCTCAGCGCTGTGGGTCCAGCTTCAAAGGCCAGCTGGTAGCACCGAGGGGAGGCTGTGGCCGACCATACATCGCCACTGCCGCTGGAGGGGAGATTCTGTAGGACGCGCTGGCCGAGCATTTAGTTACATGGATGAGATGGGTTTCCTGGAGTGAAAAGTAGTTTGTGAGCAGCTGAAACATAGTGGAGTGCACCAAGGTGCAATGGCGCGCAAGCACAGGGCTGGGGTGATGGGTAGGCAGAGCTAGGCCATTGCCTAGGACAGTGGACTAGTGTATGGAGTGGGATCACAATGTTAGTTATAGTCAGCACCTGCCTGCAGCAGCCAGGACCCGAGATAACTCTCATCCCGAAAGTTTAACTACTTAGATACCACAGCTCACAAGACAGAGGCATCTAGGCAATTATGCAGGAGGGGCTGCCCCCACCCCCCAATTGGCTCCTCTGCGGTGCAATCACCTAAGGCGTCTGTCATCTTACCGCCCCTGTTAAAAAAGACCCCTGTTACAACTATTCAGCTATAAATATATATAATATATTTTAAATATATATATATAAATAAATATATATATATATATAATATATATATATATATATATATATATATATATATATATAATACAAGTACAGGAGACAGTCCTCAAGTAACAGGAACCAATATTTTCAATATAAAATATGGTCCTTATTCTGGGATTTTTATGATGAAAGTCCCTTTGCCTTCTAAAGGAGAGTTGCTGCGGCTGCTGGATCATAGGGTTATAAGATAAGTGGTTTTAGCGAGTATTCTGACGTGCGAGTTGTCATGTTTGTTTTAAGTGTCTTTTTGCTTAAGTGTGGGCTTAATAGTTGGGGGACTATTGAGGATTTTTGGGGCCTTTTAAAAGGCAGTATTATACAGATTCCATATTTGTATCTGTATTTCTTTATTTTTTTTTTGTAACATCCCCAAAGTTCATGATTGACATTGATTGTCCAGGAACAACCTGTGGCAATGTATGCCATCCTTGAGCAAACAGATTTCGACGGTGGCATACTGCTGTGGCAAGATGTGTGCACACTGCTGCACTTTTAGAAGGAAGCCCGGAACCCTGGAATCTAAATGAGCAAGTGGCACACTGAGATCCATTGCCAACTTGGAAGGCGAGTTTACTGCTCAACTGAGCAATCACTGCGCTAGTGGTAGCTGGGGAGGGTGGTAGCATGGAGGTTGCAGGAAGACATGAGCCAGCTAGCTGGAACAGTCATGAAGAAGTAAGGTAGAGGGGAAGATTTTTCAGGAAGGCTAGTCCTGATTGCTACACCCCAACAAATTTTCGAGATGGCGGATGTAGGGGGATGTCAGCTCATTAATAGCGTTGCTGCAAGCAAGACACTACCCCGTCTGCCTCCAGTAATTGGGAATAGTACAAAGAGTACAGGGCAGGCTAGACAGGTGCTAGTATTTGGGGGACGTCCATTATTAGGGGAACAGACCAGGGCATCTGCCACAACAAGACCGGGGATCGTCGTAACAGTATGTTGTTTACCCTGGGGCCCGTGGTTCGACATAATAGGCGTGATCGGGCTGACAGATTGCTGGGGTGGGGCGGTGAGAACCCAGACTGTCAGGGTCCACATTGTCTCCAATGAGCAAAGATAGAGTAGTGGAGTGTCCTTAAAAATGATTTCCAGGGAACTTAGGCAAAAAGCTCAAGGCAAGGACCTCCAGTAATATGTTCAGAAATATTCCCAGTTCCAACGAGCCACCACCAGAGAGGCAGCGGAGATTAGAGAGGTGAATAAGTGGCTCAAAAATTGGTGTTGGAAGGAGGGATTTTGGTTTATGGTAGAACTGGGCTGACTTCTGTCTAGGATACAAGGCTCTATGCTAGGGATTGGCTGGTCCTATATGGTGAGTGTTCAGATGTATTGGGGGACAAAAATGGCCAGGATGTGGAGGAATATTTAAACTAGACTGGGGGGGAGGGAAACTACACTTATAGCGTGCAAGATAGTGAATATAGAGAGCTGGGAATTAGTAATAAATCAGGGTGGTGAGTGGGAGGGGAGGGGGAGTAGCAATAGTAAAAAATAATAGGATAAAGGAATAAAAACTGGTAAATCCTAAATTGCATGCTGACATCAATGCCAGGAGTCTGACCAACAAAATAATGAACTAGAAGTAATAATATGTGCAGAAGAAAAATATGGACATACGGTGGGATAACGAGACATGGATGACGAGATCTACGACTGGGCGGTTAGTCATGCAGTGTTACAGTCTTTTTTAGAAGTGACCGTAGACACCAAAGGGGGGAGGTGTCTGTCTCTATGTTAAATCCTGTCTGAAGCCAACACTGCGGTAAGAATATAGTTACAGGTAGAGAACAGGTGGAATCAACTAGGGTAAATATACATGGGGGAAGTAACAGTAATATAAATTTCTAATAGGGGTCTGCTATAGCCTCCAAATGAGGTTACATTCTGGGCGACTTTAACTACCCAACATAAACTGGAATCTGAAACCTGAGAGCTCTCACCTCACAAAGGAAACAGGTTTTTTGTCTATCACTAAAGATAATTAAACCTTTCCCAAATGGGCAGGAACCGATCTAGAGGAAAGCCCTACTTGACTTAATATTGACTAATAGACCTGACAGAGAACAAAGGTTCAGGTGAGGGGCGCCACCTAGGAATATGTGACCATAATATAATAAACTTCCATTTAACCTTCAATAGACCTTTTTGTGGGTCATGGAGCCACAAAAACACTGAATTAGAGGAAGGCCTAATTTTACCCTGCTTAAGAGGCACTAAACTGTATTGACTGAGGATAAGGTGTTTAAAAAAATACAGAACAAAAATAAATAGGAAGATCTTTAAAAAATCTTAGCCCCACTGGTGGAGGTTACATAACATATGGTAAAAAAATAATTAGAAACAGGAAAAACCCGAATGTGGATCAACAGAGATGTAAAGGAGGTAATAAAAAACGAAAAAAAAGCATTCAGCTACTTAAAACAGGAGGGCATGAAGATTCGCTGTAAGAAGCTATAGGGAAGATAATAAAGTGGTGAAATAAAGATAAAGGCAGCAAAAGCCAGAGACAGAAAGACGTATTAGCCATAGAAAGTAAAACTAAACCCCAAAATATTTTTTTTATACTATATAAATAGTAAAAAGATAAAAAAGAAAATTTTGGGCCTTTAAAAAAATGCAGAGGAGATACAATAGAGGGCGATGATAAAAAAGCAAACCTATTAAAACTATTTCTCTCCACGTATTACCGAGGAGGATGAGCTTCCTGTTGAACAGAGGTATTAGGTAAACTCCAACTTAAATGTTTCTTGTGTCTAACCAGGAAGAAGTGCAGCTCCGCCTTAAGAAAGATTAAACGTAGACAAATCCCCAGCCCTGACGTATACACCCCGCGTGTCCTGAGGGAGTTAAGTAATGTGTTAGATAGGCCCCTATATTTAATATTTAATGGACTGTATAATAACGTGGGTAATGTCCCAAAGATTGGGCGCATAGCAAAGTGTGGTACCAAATATTCAAAAGAGGGGTCTATAAGTGATGCTGGGAAAACTACAGGCCGGTAAAGCTTTAACTCTGTTGTAGGTAAAAATGTTTTAAAGGTTTTCCTCAGAGATGCCTAATCCTGGAGTATCTTCCCTCACTGAAATAAATGGTATAACCCCATTCCAGCACGGTGGTCATGAAGGATGCGGGTCCTGTCCAGACTTACCATCAGCTTCTATGGAGGAGGTTAGTATCCAGACTGGATCAGGTGAAGCACTGATGTCATATATTGGATTTTTCCGAAACGCATTTGATACTGTATCCACATAAAAACTTGGTAAGTAAAAATGAGAATGCCTTGGACTTCTGGGGGAAAAGTGTGCAAGTGGGTAAGCAACTGGCTCACTTCACCTGATAGAAAACAAAGGTGTTGTAATTAACGGTGCATACTCAGACTGGATCCCTGTTTACTCAGTGGGGTATCCACAGGGCAAGTATTGGGCCCTATCCTCATTAATATTTTTTCATAAATGATCTTACACAGGGAATTGCACAGTAGAATAACGATCTTTTGCCAGACTATACAAAGCTCGTAGATCAAATCACACAATAGAGGATATAATATGTATTACAAGGGACTGGATATGTTGGAAGGCCTGGGTCAGGAGAAGTGGCAGAAGAGGTTTAACACTGAAAAATGCAAGGTTATGCACATGGGGAGGTAAAAATCCATTACATATTACATGTGTAAATGGAAAAACACTGGGTAAGAAAGTGACATGGAGAAAGGACTTGGGAATCCTAGTGGACATAAACTTAAACTGTAGCATCCAGTGTCAGGCGCAGCTGCCAATGGCTAAAAGTATCTGGGTTGTATTAAAAGGGGCATAGATGCACAAGAATGGGAACATAGTTCTCACTATACAAGTCACCTGGTTAGACCAAAATGGAGTATTGTGTACAGTTTTGGCACCAGTGCACAGGAAAGACATTGTAGAGCTTGAACAGGTACAAAGGCGGGCAACAAAAATAATTAAAGGGCTGGGTGGACTGCAAAAATCCGAAAGATTAGCAAGGTTAGGGTTATTAAGTTAGAGAAAAGACGGCTTCGGAGGGACATAATAAATGTGTTTAAATATATTAAGGGCCAATATAGAGATCTCGCTAAAGATTTATTTATACCCAGGACTGTATCTAGAACAAGGGGGCATCCTCTACGTCTTGAGGAAAGAAAGTTTCACATAAACATAGAAAGGGTTCTTTACTTGTTAGAGCGGTGGACTGTGGAACTCTTTTGCCAGAGGAAATTGTCATGGTGAATTCACTAACAAGTTCAAGAAGGGCTTGATGCAATTCTGGAACGTGATAACATAACAAGTTATATTTGACCGGGATTCCCGAAGAAAGGCTGGATACATTTCTAGATGAAATTAATATAACAAGTTTATAGTGACTAGGTTTCTAGAGGGGGGTCGTTGATCCAGGGATTTATTCCGATTGCCAATTGGAGTCAGGAAGGAATTTTTTCCCTAAACATGAGGTAAAATTGGCTCCTACCTCATGGGGGTTTTTGCCTTCCTCTGGATCAATACTTTAACACTTTAGCAACACTTTAATAAATGGGCTTAACTGGATGGGCGTATGTCTTTTTTCGGCCTGACAAACTATGTAAGATACAATTTCCCAGACTCTGACCTGGTCAATTATAATGAAGATTCTACCTGTTAAACCACTAGTGATCTAATACTGCCTCTTTAGAGTTCAGTGTGGTACTACATGTCCTGTACTGCTCTTACATGTATTAGTGAGGCGCATGCAGTGATTGGTGGTCTATAGCGCCTCTCTACAGTACAGTGCGTTACTAAAATGTCCTGTACTGGTTTTTACATGTATTGTGATGTGCATTAAGTGATTGGTGGTCTATTTGCGCCTTTTCTAAAAGTACAGTGCGGTACTACATGTCCTGTTTCTGCTCTTACATGTATTATGAGGGGCAAAGCAGTATTGGAGGTCTATAGCACCTCTCTACAGTACAGTGCAGTACTACATGTCCTGTACTGATCTTACATGGACCAGAATGAACGGCTCCTTTGGCCACCAGGTGAGGACACCTATTCTTTCTTCTGGTCCATTATGAATAAAGTCCATGACCCAAAGATACTCCTGTCCTCCTTATCATAAAAAGTGATTTCCCGCCTCTGATGTTACAGTATATGTAACAATGTGACTGTTACTGTAACGGTTGCGCCGCGGTCCGGTCCACGGACCGCGGGTCGCACCCGTGTCCCCCCGCGGCAGTTCCCCGGCGGGGACGGGTGGGCCGGGCCCCGGGTCCCACTGGCCGCCCGTGGCTGCATCCGTCCCGTCTCCTCACCTGACCGCGCTCCGTTCGGTCCCCCATCCCCTGCTGGCCGGAATGCGCAAGCCGCCCCCTAGCGCGCCGCGCGCACTCGTTCATGGGCGATTTAAAGGGGACAGTGCGCCGGTAATTGGCTATTGGCCGGGCGCTGTCTCTATTTAAGTTTTTGGTCCAACGTCACTTCCCCCGCTGGATCTTTGTTGCCCCGTGCCTTTGTGAAAGCGTTCCTGATAGTCTATTTGCCTTGCCGTGTACCAGACCTTGCTCTAGTTTCTTGACTCCGAACATCTGCCGCATGCCCTTACCTTATGGCCTGTCCACGACCACGAACCTTTGCCGCCTGCCCTGACCATACTGCCTGCCCACCGCTACGATCCTGGGAATACTATTTTGTACCTCACTGCACCTCGGCTGCCGCCGCAGGCAAGTCACGTCAGGGGGGACGACCTGGTAGCCTCAAGCCGCAGCAAGTCCATCCCGCTTTGCGGCGGGCTCTGGTGAAAACCGGGGCTACTTAGATTCCAGTTCCCTGGTGTGGCTTAGCTATCATCTCCTGCGGTGGTAGAGCGGATCCACTACCAAGTCCGTAACAGTTACCAGTAAAAAAAAATGAAAAAATAGAATTAAGAAGTTCAAAACACTTCCCCTTTCCTGATATTACAACTGAAAAAAGGAAAACAAAAAGAAAGGACCTGCACGGTGAATGCCATAAAATAATACCCAGCACCAAAATTAAGATTTTTTTTAGTTGTGTTGCCACCCCAAAAGTTAGACTAAAAAGTGATAAAAAAAAAAGACCCGGATATCCGAAAATGGTAGCTATGAAAACCTCACACAGGTTCGTATATGGAAAAACAAAAAAAGTTATTGGTGTCAGATAATGATTCTGCAAACCATCAGCATCGTGTCCATCCACAGAAGAAGGATAACATGGCCTTTACACTGCATCTCCAAAAAAAGATGGCGCTATTCTGATTTTTTTTTCCCCTTTTCACCCAGTTGATGAGGGCCAGGAAAGGCATTAACATTTTTCCTGGGGGTATTTTCCCATTTGCCCATGGCACCCAAATGCCTTGACCTCTCCCTGCATACAGGTTTGGTCCGACAGGTCTGGACTCCCTGTGGAACCCACGAGGCTCCCTTATTGCTAATAGGTCCTGTCCAAATGCCAAAAAGTACCAGGACACAGCATTTGACTGAACACCTGTCATGGTGGAACGACAGTGGCATCCAGAGTAGAAAGGACTTGTGAGAGCTAAGTAATGGATGCCACCAACCCAACACCTCCTCCATGTAAATTTGTGCCATGGTCAACACCAGTCTATGAAGTCCTTATGTTCTAGTAGGACATGTGGATACAAGTTGTCTTCCTGAGATAACCTATGTAATGATCTCCATTTTGTTCCTCTTTGGTTTTTATCTGCTCCCCCTCATATCCACCTCTCCCTTCCCTTGGTTGAACCTGATGGACATATACCTTTATTAACCCTTATAGCTATGTAACTATGTAATTAGTTTACCCAACTGTTAGATGAGTTATTGAACATTTCAGAGCGACCCTAAAGAAAACAGTAAATCCCAATGCGTCTACTGAAAATAAAACTCAATAATAAGTTTAACCTGTTGCCAACCGCCCATTGACTATAAACGTACAGGCGGTGGGATCTTATCTTTGCACTGATGGGTCTCTCAACAAAGTCCATCTTTTCCAATGGTCACACTAGGCAGTTGCTCAGGGGCCCCAGGTGGTGTATGTATGTCCCAGGAATTCAAGAAAAATACCCTGGATCCCTTGGTTGGCTTTGCTTATTTAACTGTTTGTGTATTTTTAACACCTGCAAACAGTTTAAAAAAACATGGTGGAGAAGGGAGCCAAAGGCTTGTAGGCTGCAGGCTGCCAGTGTCCAGACATAAGTGGAGGGATAGTATGGGTGTGCTTGGGGTGACTAGAGGCATGGCCTAGTGTGATGTCATGCATTTGGGCAAGGCGCACTGCAGTTCTTGCCCAGGGGCCCAGAATACTGTTAAGACTGCTCTGCTCTTAACAAGTGCTGTATATAGATACTAGCGAGAAGCCTCCGGTTAACTAATTACTAAGGTGTCACAGAAAAAAAAGCTGAAAACTCAGCAGAATAAGGTGCGTGGACTAATAAAAATGAAAATGTGCCCGGTCAGGAAGGACAAAAAGCTCAGTCAGGAGCTGGTTAACGCATTGGGACTTCCATTTTGATGGCCATCTTTAGGATATCAATATTCTAATAGAGCAGGTTCACTTCCCGACACACCCCTTAATCAGCTACAGTAAAGTAAGGGTTTTGCATCGTCTTCACTTCACAATCGGTGTAATACCTACGGTTGTAGTTGTACCTAATAATGCAGCTCACTCCAATTTACTTAAATAAGACACTCGTGGTGGGCAAACATAATAAGACCAGGCATGGTCACTAGCACATGATTGGAGCTGTGCCTCTCAACAAAGTAGAGGATGGAGTACTGCTGCCCTGTCATTCAGATAAGTTGGACCTCCACCAATCAAATATTCATGGTCAATCTAAGAGTAGGTATGCTACATTAAAGTCCACAAAAAATCATACTCTCCCACAAGGGTGTAGCTATAGGCCGGATAGAGCCATAGCCACTTCTGTCATATAAGAGGACCCCAGTATTGTAAATGACACATGGTAACTGAGGGGCATCATTTCACTTTTTGCATTCAGGCCCTAGATATCAGGTTTCACCTCTGTTTGACGACTCTTTCTCTCCCAATTCCAGGTGATTTTAGCCTTACCCATGGGACTGCCCTCAATCTGCCCAGAAATGGTCCTTACCACTGACGACACCAGTATTGCAAATGACACATGGTAACTGTGGCTCCATTTCACTTTTTGCATTCAGGCCCTGGAGGTCAGGTTCTGCCTCTGCTTGTCAACCCTTTCTCTTTCAATTTCAGGAGATTTTAGCACACCCTTGGGAAAGCCCTTGATCCACCCGGACCACCAATATTGTAAATGACACATGGTAAATTTTAGGTCTCATTTCACATTTTGTACTAAGCAAACAAAAGTTTTCAAATGCCCTTGTTTGCCAATCTTTTTCCCTTTTTTTGGGGGAGATTTTTAGCCCCCCCGGGGAAACCCCCCATTCTTTTGGAATGCCCATATCCCAGGGACATATATTGTAAATGACCATGGAAACTGAGGGGCATTTTTCCCCTTTTTGCTTCGGGCCCCTAGAGATCAAGTTTCACCTCTTTTTTGACGACTTTTTCTCCCCCAAATTCCGGGTGATTTTAGCCTTGCCCAGGGGACCCCCTCAATCCCCCAGAAAGGCCTTTGACGAAGACACCGAATTGTATATGACACTGGAAAACTGTGGCTCCATTTATTTTTTGCACAGCCCTAAGATCAATTTTTTTGTTTCCCAACTCTCCAAATTCGGGTCATTTTACCTTGCCCGGGATCCCCCCAAATCTGCCCAGGAATGCCCCTGATCCACCAAAGACACCAGTATTGCAAATGACACATGTTAACTAAGAGGCTCCATTTCACTTTTTGCTTAGTTGCTCAGGAGCTTCAAGTTATGCCTATCCTTGCCAACTCTTTCTCTCCCGATTTTGGGAGATTTTAGCCTTGCCTCAAGGTCGAAGTGCCCTAATCTGCCCAGGAATGCCCCAAATTCACCTAGGAGGCCCATTTTTGTGGGTGAGATTTGTATAAACCACACCTTCTTGTGTGTCCCAGTTTCAAGGAGTCTCCAGGAAGAAACGGGAGGGTTGGCAATCAAGTGGAAAAATGCTAAGCCCCGGGTATAAATTTGAGCCCTATAGGGGCACAATGAAAATCTTTTAAGGTTTCACAAAATTTTCCCCCAAAGGTTGTCCTCCACTTAAACAGAAAAGGGGCCCCTCTGGGTCCGGAGCCTCTGTACCGCTACTTTCTTTACCTTTGTGATTTGCCTCCAGATCCTACACGTATTCTAATCTTCAGTAAAAATAAAGTTTTACTGCCCCTGGAATTAAAACTGAACTTTAAGAACTACCTGGGGACTTTGTGTATAATGACATTATAAAGAGTCGTCCCCATGATTGTCCCTTAATGCATGTCAGGCAGGCACGGATGCCATGTTCTCTGTTTTAATGCCAAAGGGCAGTATCATTGTCCTCTGTCATTGTGTGGACGCGGGTATCCTTTTACTTTTTTAAATGGCAAAAAAAAATTTAAATTTTCTGCATCAAGTAGGTTTAAAGCACCCCCCGCTCATTGGAAATATTTGCGGGATTATTTTTTCTGAATTCTTGCTTAAAAAAAAAAAAATTCAAGAACAAATGACCTTATAAAAACTAGAGGGGAGTCGGGAGGCAGATCTGTGTTACAGGACCCTGGAAGCAAACACTGGTTCTGCAATCTCCCCTTTGCAAATACTCATGTGTCATTTTTGTTGTCTGTGTTGTTTCCTTGCTGTTAGGGCCCTTTTTTGGGCCAAAAATTTTTACTTTTGATGGGGTTTTTTTAGGTTTTGTTTGTTTTCTTGTTTTTTTTTTGTAGCCTACAGGCACCCCTCAAACTTACACTGTTCCAACTTACATCTGCCCCCTAATTGGGGGAGACTTAGGGGGAAGTCACTTGAGTTCAATGTTCCACAGCAGATATACCTATGAAACGACAAGCTCCCATGCCAAGCACATAGGTGAAAATGAGATGAAATCTGCTTAAAAGGGGACAACGCAAACAAAAGTAAAAACCCTTCCCGCACTATCCAAAACGAAAAAAAAAAAAAAAAAAAAAAATTTTATCCTGGAGGTTTTTTTTAATAAATATACCTGTTTCGACTTTCATACAAATTCAACTTTGAACAAAACCCTTTGTCCCCATCCCGTCTTAACCCGGGGGGTGCCTGTATTTGCAACAATAATGTGTACTATTTCATGTGTTTTTTGTTTGATTTTTATTTTTCCTAGATTTTTTCTAGAAAACAGCAGAAAAAAACTGCAACCCCGATTTGTAAAAAGTTACCAAAAAAGGAATGTCTTAAGAAAATTTTAGATTTACCATAAAACCCTTCGCTAACATCTGGCGTTGCAGTTTTTGCCCCCCCCCACCCCCCCCCAAAAAAAAAAACCTCTTGGAAAAAAAAAACTGCATTATTTTTACCCTTTTTTTTTGCAAAAAATGCAACACAAAAGGACCTGCAGGGTTTCGTTTGCTTTGCAACCAAATTTCAATTGTCCAATACATTAAAAATAAAAATCAATAATAATTTAAAAAATCTGAAAACCCCTGTGTGGTTACAGAGAGGATTTTCCCCTTATTCCCTTTTTCTTTACGTATACGATCACCCATTCAAAAATTTTCCGACCATCTACCCCCGTCCTTACTGCACATTTTTTCCTTTTTTTTAAAAATTCAGGGGTTTCACGATATAACCGTTTCGACGCTTGGGTTAAATTTTAAAAAAAAAAATTTCTCTTTTCTTGGTCTATAAAATTAATTTTAAAAGTTTTTTTTTTATTTTTTTATTTCAGGGAAAGGTTAAAAATAAAAAAAATGCCCTTTTTCAATTTTTTTTAAATTTTTTTATATTAAAAAGCATTGTTTTTTAAAAATTTGCCTCCTTTTGTTACAGTTTTTTATTTTGGTATGTACAGTTTTTAAAAGGAATGTGTCATAAAAAATTACCTATTTTTTTAAATTATATTTAAAAACATTTTTTAAAAATTTTTTTGGTTATGTTTTTTTTTTAATTTTCCTATTATTTTCAATATTTAAAAAAAAAAAAATCTTAAACTTGCATTTTCACTTTGGGCTCCGGGCCAAAAATAGTGGACAAACCTTGTTTGTAAAGAGAATTTTTCAATATATGTTTTATCAACAGCAGGGTTACCTGAAAGGGGGACACCAATGTGATAGTTTAAAAAAGGACCCCAGTCACAATGAGATATCACAGCCCCCCTCTTGCACACTGAACTTTTTCCCAGGTCACAGAGCATGGCCCAAAAAATCTCCTATAGAAGTCAATGGTTGCTCCATCCACAGGCTCCTATTCTACAAGCTGCTGTAAATATCTCTCTAAAGCTGCTAAAAAACAGCTCAGGAAATGGGCCCCCTCCGAATCAAAACAGCAACTAAAAAGTAAAAATACAATCAGAAATAAAAAAAGTAAAAATAAAGAATTTGTATCCTTTTCTAGATTTTTTTTAGCAAAGAAATAAATAGGCCATGACTTTTTTTTGGCGGAGTAGAGATCATCTGTCTGCAGCATGCCAAACGACTTTCTGCAACAAAGGGGTTTAGCGGCTCCCTAATCACAGAGCTCAGCTTCTCTCCCCTTTCATATAACCCTATATATCACAGAGCTCAGCTCCCCCTCTATATAAACCCTATAATTACAGAGCTCAGCCCGCTCCTCATCATAAAAACCCTATATCACAGAGCTCAGCTTTCTCCCATAAAAACCCTATATATCACAGAGCTCACCTCCTCTCCCTATCATTCCCCCTATATACACAGAGTAGCTTCTCTCCTCATCATATAACCCTATATATCACAGAGCCAGCTCCTCTCCTCATCATAAACCCTATAATCACAGAGCTCCCCTCCTCCTCTATCATAAAACCCTAATACACAGAGCTCACTTCTCTCCTCAAACATATAACCCAATATCACGAGCTCAGCCCCTTTCTCCTCTATCATATAACCCTAATTCACAGAGTCACCCGCTCCTCATCATATAACCCTATTCACAGAGCTCAGTTTCTCTCCTCATCATATAACCCCCAATATCACAGAGCTCATCTCCTCTCCTCTTCATATAACCCTATATATCACAGAGCTCAGTTCCCACCCTATCTATAACCTTTATCCCACAGAGCTCACCTCCTTTCATCAATAACCTTATCACAAGCTCGCTTCTCTCCTCTAATTAACCCTAAATATCACAGAGCCAGCCTCTCCCGCAAACAATAACCCATAAAACACAGAGCTCCGCCTCCCCTCTATCTATAACCCTATAACCCCAGGGCTCACCCCCTCATCTCATCATATAACCCTTATATCACGAGCTCAACTTATCCCCTTTAAATATATAACCCTATAATCACAAGCTCAGTTTCTCTCCTCTACATATAACCCTATAATCACAGAGCTCAGCTCCTCTATAAAAAACCCATATATCACAGAGCATAGCTTCTCTCCTCTATATATAACCCTATTATCACAGAGCTCAGCTTCCTTTTACAATAACCCAATATACAGAGCTCACTTCTTTTCCCTCTATCAAATAACCCCATATATCACAGAGCTCCTTCTCCTCTATCACAAACCCTATATATCACGGGCCCACCAAACCCCCCTCTCCCTCTTCATAAACCCCTAATATACAGAGCTCAGCTCCTTCCTCTACATATAAACCCTATATATCACAGAGCCAGCTCCTCTCCTCT